>JAQFYC010004851.1:0-15889 GCA_034694165.1 Tomocerus mixtus | reverse complement strand
GAGCTGAATTAGGCCTTATTTAGACACTAACGATGCATCTGATAAAAGTTTAGTTAACACACAATATATACAATATCCTGGAATGACACAGTGAAAGCTCATTTCTACAGTACTAATGAGCGCTATCAAATTGAAATCTATAGTGGAAGGCTGAAATTGTAGTTGCTGCTTTGTGCTTCCCTGAGCAATGTGCAACTTCTATTTGTATTGGCGAGATTACATTATTATATTGTGTATGAAGATGTATTTAAAAGTCTAAATCTTGGTTTTCATTGGTTTCAACGTTCTTAAATGTATAAATAACGAGTGTCTTCTGTCCCAACTAACGTAACAAAAGTGCAAGAGAAGGAAGATATGAAACATAAATGAATAATGTTTTCCCCTTCCTGTGCTGGTCACTCTTCGTAGTACTAAATGGGATTTAAATAAATCATTGTGCCCGTATGCAGATTACATCTTTTACCATCCTGTAGTAGCATTGCATATAATATATAAAATAACTATTATTAAATAGCTGCACTTACACTGTAACCATTCCTATAAATCATGGTTTCGGAATTTCCCACTTCCCACAGCAAAAGTTTGGACGTCGGGGATGATCGGGAAAGTTCCCAATGGATTGTGGAAGGTTGCGATTAACATTACATGTTTATAACTTTCCCAGAGACACCATCCCAGACGGGAAAGTTGGTAATGTTCCCAGGTGGGACTATTCCACCCGAAACCATGGTATAAATCCTTCCGTTACTTAATAAAGAATGTGTGATATTGAGTAAGTCATTTATTTAGTTTCCCCTGAATATTTAATGATTATTGGCTTACAGGAAAGTTTTCCTTTGTAAATACTACACAATATTATGGAAGAAAGAAAATGGAAGCGTATATCAGATTGGTTTCGAGATGAAAAAGTTTTCTTATTAGCAAGTACTGCTGCAGGTGTGAAAGAAAGCGGTGCGTAGGTGGTCTCCTGTCTCGTCTGTTGAGTAAAAGTGTAAAAGTAAAGCTAAGCTAGCTAATAGTAGATGAACTATTGTGGGAATACTGAAGAAATGACTAATAGAAGAGAACTAGAGAAAGGAGAATAGTTGAGTTGAGCCTGAAACTACACAAAGGGAAAGAGAGTAATACAGTAAATAGTATTAGCTCCGTCTTTCGGCCCTACTTTCCTTTCCTAAAGAAGTCAAATCAGTAGACTGTCGTAAGTAACCACGGAAAGTTTCTAGACGCTGAGAGCACAAAACTGAGATGGGAAGAAACGACGCCGTCTTTGGCTGCTACTTCTTCCCTTGTTCTAGCTCTGGCTGGTATGGTCTCTCGTCTGTTCTGTTTCTGTGCAGTAGGTTGTAGGTACTCCACCTTCTTTCTCAGATCATCCGTGTCAGCTTCTTTTATTTTCTTTATGATTCTCTTGGTAGGTTAGGAACACGTTTTGAGCTAACTTTTCCAGAACTTTTCACAAAAATAAGCTGGTGACTTCTTGACTCTTGAGAAACTCTTCGTTGAGTTTTCCCTTTCATTCCCTTGTGTCTTTTGTTGAGGACTTATTTTGATTGTGAGAAGGAAAGCAGAGCAGAGCCAAAATCAACACAAGTGTCGATGAGCTGTTTTGCAATGTGTTGTCTTTGCACATTTTTACCCTAAGCTTATGTAGAGCACAATCTGCGCCTCCCTTCTTTCATTATTTCTTACACTACACTACCCCACCCGTCCTTTTATTTACTTATTCATTACTAGCAATAACTGCACTCGTCAAAAAGTTTACTCCTACAGATTTATAAAAGAAAAGACAAATAGTAAATACATTCTACTGTATCTGACTTTTCTCTACTAAACAGGCAAAGTTTGCTAACATTGTTTTTATATGTAAGAATTTTTTCTTTAGAAATTGTATTGATGTTTAAGATAATAGGATAATAGTAGTATAGTGGTAATAATTTAAGAAATGAGATTATGAGATAATAAAAAGATTCAGATGCACTATAACTGTATTCTTCCCATTACTAATCCAGCAGGGGCATTAAAAGCATGGTGTGTACTATTAGATACTATTTACAGTATTTAGGTATGTATGGTACAGGAATATTCAATGGATATAGAAATTACTCAGCAGCAGGTAAGATTTCCTCGATAGGAATATTCGGCAGATACGAATGTTCCGATAGGAATAGTCCGCCAAGCCAAGAGACATTTGCATGCTTATCTGCGTACATATTATCGCAAAAAGGAAAACTTAAAATGCGAAAAAGTAAAATTGGGTTGTAACGCAACGGTTGAACTGCGAGTGTTGCAATAATAGTATTTTAGGAAACACAGAGTACTAGCCTTATTGTACTATATTCTGTATTGTACTGGTAGAGGAAGGATACACTGCCATTAATCGTGGTGTGATGGGACGTCTGAGGTGAAGGATAGTAATCCATTTCAGTCACTCAAAGGAAAGGAAATTACATTGAATTGGATATGGTAACCATTTCAGAGAAAGCGGAATGAAGTAACTTGTATTTGTATTTCCCCTAAAGTGACATACCAAGGCATCTTCTGCAATGTCAGCGTCAGTCCATCGCGTCTTCAGTTCAAGCATTTCCCTGGATACTACTTTTAAGTGGACAGCTCAGCCACACAGTTGGAATTTTAAATTCAAATTTTTTTCATACCTTCTTCCGGAACGGACACGTTTTCTACTTCGATGGACCTTTTTTACTATACCTCAGCCATAGCACAACTGCTATATAATACTTGCTCAATTCTTCTATAGTTGCATTATTTTGTTAGTTATACATGCACAACAATTGTTATATAGTTGCGAAAGTCAAAACAAGTACTACTCGCTGACAAATTGAATAATTTATACAGAAAGGCTGAATGGTAGTGGTAAGCTGGTACATGATAGGATGATAGGATCAAGAATTTATAAATATTTAGTGGTAAATATTGTATGTCCAGTCTATTACATTTATGATCTACAGCAGGTACTATATGCAATTTATATTCTGTTGCTGCCTTAAATTATGGCCATATAATTGTGAAAGATACATAAGTCAATAAACCTTGTAAATATAAAGAAAACTCTCCAAATTACAGTTTTGCAACATGATAGTGAATTATCTGACAAAGTAACTACATGATTGACGTTAGACAAAATGAGTTCCTGGCACTAACTGAGAAAACTATCAGTAAACGCACAGCAAGATGATACGCTAGTGTATATGCCCTCAATTTTTTGTAAACTACAATATAGCGTGTCTACCAATATTACCAAATATCTGTTTTAATGTTGACTAAGTTAGCTAATCGCAATTACGTAATACAAATACTGCAATGCAAGGTGTCCTTTGCAGGATATCTGAAATGTAGCGAATAAAGAATAAACAATTTCCATTCTACTAAATAGTAGCATCTTTTTTTCGATAAATACCATTGTATCGTATTTCCATGCAACATCTCTCCAAAATGAAGCTGGTTTTTGTTATGTATGAATTTTTATACTTCGAATCTGTCCCATTGCCATATTTACCCAATAGCATAATATGTAATAGGTAATATGAGGAGCGAGGAGTAAATTGAAATTTGATACTGTCAGGAAGGTTGAAACTTTAGCTTATCATTAAGGTATTGCGTTTTTATATGGAAAATAAACATTATTCGTTAATGTATTTAGTAGTCTCAGTCGGTACTATTCTATAGCATCTTTGATTTGCTTCTTTTTTTAAAGCAACATTGCATTGCAGTGCACGAGACATGAAAATAGTTAGTTGTAGTTTATGCAAAATGCAAACTAGGAATACTTCTAAATATAGAAATGCCCTACAATTTTATATACATAGATACCTGCTGGTCTGGTCTGACTTTAATGTACTGGATTGACTGTATGTAATGTACTACTTACTACTTATATACAGTTTCATTCTTTAGCAGGGAAGAGTGAAAGTGAAGAGTGGTGAATTGTTCTTTTCCTTTCCACTTCGGCTCCATAACCAAATTGGTCTTTGTGAGGAATTTCGGGAAATTCCAAATGCGGAGACTCCTTTCATCATATTTCTTTGTGTTATTGATGTCATGATGTACTGTACTGTACTGCAGTAAGCCCCTTTGTGCAGAATGCTATGTGATTCTGCGATTTTCTCGCCTGCACCTCCTCGTCTCTTCTTTAGAATTCTTTATTAAATTTTGCCTTTCTGTTTAGTCCATTTTGTTGACAAAGAGATGCCTTTGATGGTACCACCATCAGTATAAGGAGATTCTGAGCTATACTTGTACCTATATGTATATAAACAGTGCATTTGAAAAAGGATTTAAACTGTTTCCCATATTATTTGATAAAATACATTCCTTGGCCTACATATAGTTATATATGTATTTCTTACTGACTGACTTTAGTTTACCAACATTATAGTGGTAGTGGGATGTACAATAGATTCCACATTTCTATCACATTTAGTGTGACATTTTGTGTTGTCCATTCTCGTACTGTACATACTGTACTCAAGTGGTAGTGTGCTTCTGAGATGTTACTTGACTTTTGTGCATTTACAATTTATATTGTGTCCACATTCCGTATCCATACGAATTTTCTAAATTCCTTAATAAATTAACTTAAATAATTCAAATCCTGGTGAGCAATCATGTTGTATTATGCTTTTCCATTAATACTTTGTTCCTTTGTTTAAGCATTGCTCATTATCAACTAAGTAAGTAGTTCACTCAGATATGCTTAGCGTTAAGTCAAATACGACTCTAAAAACTTAAAGCGCACAAATTATATCATCAGTTCATGGTAAATGCGTGCATAAAAGGCATCTGATCTTATTACATATAGATACCTTCATGACTGTTTAAATATTTTGCTTTGTTTTATAGAGAAGGCTTGCATAAATCCACCCAAATAATTTGGGAAAATTTAGTTGCTCACAATGTCTAACATGCAAATGTCACGGGAAAATCGGAAAGCGAAATCCATCATAATATCTACAATTATTACTGATAATTTACTGTAATTCGCGAATTTGCATATGAAGATTACAAAATCTACATATAATAAAGGATTTCCTCAATATGTTGTTCTGTCCACTTATAAAGTAGCAGCATTGTCGAACTAGTTATGCAGGTTATTATATACAGAATTGTTTAGCTAAATAAAAAATCAACATGTCTATAGTGCACAGTCCTAATTTCTCTGTGACGGAGTGAGCCTACGTATATAATAGTTATTGGTATTGCTTGGATAACTGTGGCTATTGAATAACTCTATATCATGATTTCTATATTCCTGATAACAAAATTTGGAGCAACCTTTATATACTTTGGTATATTTACATAAAAGTATGTTTATGTTTGTCGATGTAAACAGTACTGTACTACAGATAGGCATGCAAACTTTTCGGTGTATAATAATGTCTATAAAAGAAAGTGATGATACTTTGATGTCGTAACTTATTGTTAGTCAGACTCAGACTTAGAGTGCAGTACACTGCTGATGCTGACTGTGTGAATACTAACTCTTGTTACTTACATGTTTACTCAATTCTTCCGTCTTCAGCTTACCAACAGCCAACAACCAAAACAGATAGTCTATAATGGTGAATATGGGAATACTGCGTAATGCAGAGAGGAAATAAAGTAGATTTTGAACTGCGAATAATTTTCTTTATGATGTAATCCAAAGAGACAGTCTCCAAATTCCGCCCGACTTTAGGAAATAAGATTTTCTTCTGCTCCTTAATAAGTTTACTTTTACTACTACTACAGATCTGTAGAAATTGCTATATTATATTTTACTTCATAAAGTTCATACCTTTCTGTATTATAGTTTAGTATCGCAATGCAATGCTCTGCTTGCATAAATAAAATTTGTATAAACCTTTAAAACCCTTAGCGTGGGAATACATATAAACTATTGTTACAATACAAAAAGTTTCTGAACTTATCTTTTATCTACACTACAACTACATTTAAATGTATCTACTATTACAATAGGTAAACCAGAAACAAATCACATAGGTATTAAAGTATAAAAGATTTTATAGCATGAATGAAATTATTTATTAAGTCATAGTAAGAAAACACAGTGTCTTTTGTTTATTGAGTTGAATACATAAAAGTATGCTTAATAACTAAAATTTGGTACTTTTACATTTACAAGGTACAATTTGAATATTATTGTTTCATTCAATTGACATGCCTTGTTAGGCCCTTTGAGGAGTAATCATATAGGTAATTAACTAAATTAAGTTACTCACCTGCAAACATATAAATACCTAATAAACTCCTTTTAAGTCCATAAAATGTAATTTTATTCTACAAAATTAATTAAAGCTTTGACTTGGGAAGAAACAATTGATTTTGGTACTTGTGCTATGTAACACTTAAAAAATCTTTACAAATAGCTACTTGCACCTCCAATAGTTTAAGTTCAAACATTAAAGGCACTGACTGTCATTGAATTCGTTACGTTGCCTAATTCCATCACTTCATTCCGTAAACACATATATTATAGTGTATGTAATGCACACAATTTCATCCATATTCTTATACAAATTGGGAATTTCTGTAAATATTAACAATAAAATCCACATAATATGCTCTTTTATAATATTTATACTACATTCTCGGGAATATAAAAATAGATATTCTTCTTTTTCGGTATTTTGGTTTATGATTGCTAAGAATGGCACCTAAAGGTGTACAAGATATGAAATATTATGTAGATACGCTCGTATACATATTTATGATAGTTAGCACTTGGGTTTAGAAGTTTAGAACTGCTAAGACTATAAATTTATGGTAGTGGAGCTTAAAGAAGAATCGGTTCCGTTTTCAGAAGAGTTTGCTTTACAAAGGATAGTTGGGATATTCGAGTACTTTAGTCTCAGCTGCTTCGCTTGCTCCTTCTCTCGACTGTTTTCGGGAGCTTCACAATCGTAGGATGCTATGAGCAATTCTGTAAGTGGAAGAGAGAGCAGCTGCATTTGTGTTTCATCGTAGACAACTTGAAATATCTCAAGTCCTAAGATCACTACTGACTACACTACATACACTACAAGCAATTTCTCAAAGTGGATTATGTAAGACAATATTTATGACTATACATATTTATATTGCAGTAGAGCTACCTTCGTCGTTGAATATAGGTGACGTTTGTACAGAGTTAAATATTACTTGCATTCTATTAAATGGACAAATCATCTGCTGCCATGCAATCAACTCTGTGACGTGTTTTGCAAATTGCCAACATTTTTCGAACCTGATGTGCCCGTTAGGTAATCTGCAGAAATTCACGGTGAACAGAATCTTTTAGTTTAATTAAACTTTAGAAAGATGATTAGGTTAGACAACTTACTTAGTCGAGCATCCTTCGTGAACCGCTTGCATGTCCTTCATAAGCAATGAGAAAAATGGAATTACAACCATTCTTCTATCTGTAGCAGGATCAGTGGATTGCCACAAAGCAGCCTATCAATAAAATGTAGCATTATATGTACAGATTAGGGTGTGATTTTCACAGGAACCCAAAAATAAAATATTTAAGCAAGTAGCCAACACTTTTATGAGTATCACCTTTAATGTAACCCTATACGCAGCAAAATCCGAAGCTGTATCCAAATGCTCTTCAAGAGAATTCAGTTGCTCACAATTTATTTTAGACCACTGCAAACAGAATTGATAAAGATTATAGTATAACAATGTATACTACTGCAGTTATACTTATGTACTATGTGTACTAGGTATTTTATATGCATAGTGCATGACATTAAACAACTTACAGTTTTTTTGAGTCTGGCAACAGGAGGCAAATTAAGGCCGGTAAGTATTGCCATAAGAGAATTAAAATTACCAATATTGTAACATTCTTTTGCTACGTCTATCCAAAAGTCCACGACTCGTATACGAGATTTTTTCTTAGAGACCTATCAATACCAATTTAAATACAATTGATGTTAACAGATTTAAGGTATTGCGTATAAAAATTACAGTAGAGATAATACACGAGTCCATGGGTTCAGTACATTTTATTTTAATACTTATGACGGTTTTTCCAAATTAAATGACTTTGTTCAGCCAATGCGCTACATCGTTACATCAATGGAAAGAGCCTAAACTTCTGTCCCTGTGACTACGACATAATGAGCTATTAATGAGCGTACCATACTATATTATATGGTACGCTCATCAAGTAATTTTGGCTTGCATTTAATGGCACCTATAAATAAACTGACTTTACCTATAATTTTCTACTTACTTTGCCTCTAATGTACTAATGTACCTATGAAAAAACTGAACTACCTCTGAGGTCTGAGTCACCTATAAAAGTACTTACTTAACCTACAATTTTACTTTTAAAAGCCTTCAAAAATACTGTACTACCTATGGAAATACTATTTTGTCCTTCTTTAAATAGTGTTTCCATAGGTAGAACAGTATTTCTACAGGCTTTTTTGAGTAAAATTATAGGTTAAGTAAGTACTTTTATAGGTCACTCAGACCTCAGAGGTAGTTCAGTTTTTTCATAGGTACATAAGTACATTCGAGGCAAAGTAAGTAGAAAATTATAGGCAAAGTCAGTTTATTTATAGGTGCCAGTCAAATAAAAGCCAGTAATTTTTGATATTCTTTATGGGTAGGCACTTGTATTGTAGTTTGTGGTTGTACAGAATAATCCATTTTAAAGAGCTTGTATGTAGTAAAACAGTTTAATAGTACTATGTTATATATTTCATCAATACAGTGCGCACAATGTACATCAACATCACCAGGCGGATCGATTGTCAGGAGAAAGCAGCTTACGGCAATTAGTGTGACCACTAATGCTTTCTTTGTAATTTTTGCTTCATGAATACTCTCCTGCTCACTTACTTAGGTACGAGTACAGCATTCTTAGCTTAATCAAAAATGGCTTGCAACATGGGTCTACAAGATTTTATGCGTAAGTAAGGTTTTGGTTTTACAGGTATCTACAGGTCTGTACAAATATAAGGGTACATTCCAAAATCAAAAGAAGCTAATTTCCCACGTTGCGTTCTCGTTACAAATAACTATAATTTCCCAAAAATTGCTAACGAAATATTTTGTCATAAATTGGCAATTCTTCTTTAACTTTGATAAAATACAAACCTTCAGAGCGCATATATCTAAGTAGGTATATGCACATTATTTTAAGCTGAAAAACTCATTGGTTGGCTCTAACTCTGCTAGTTTAGGTAGATTGATTCAAATGAAGCTCCAATACAAACGCTAACACCTGTATGTGTACAGTACACTGTACACAGTGCCTATATTTTAAGTATACTTACTACTACTTACAGTTTGCGTAAAGGTATATTATATGCATCATAAAAGAGTATTAGAAATTGCAAGTTGCTGATCATGACAAGGGAAGAAAGGAAAGGAGAATATGGATTACGTGACTAGGAAAAATACATAGTAATCCTGCCTGAATATATTTTGGACATAGTAATACCTGCAATGCAATGGTGGAAGTGTAGCTGAGATTGCTGAGCACAACAAAAATAACCCTAAACTCCAAAATTTTCCAAGGAAATAGGCAAGTTAAAATGAAATACCTTACAAATTTCGGAAGCTGTGTAATATCCCAGTCGTTCAGACCACTCGTTGTAGGATTCAAGATTATGGGTCCTCTTCAGCTCAATACAACGATTTCCCAGTGTACTACCAGACTCTCTAATAAAAAACTACAAAAGATTCTGATTTCCATTTAATTCAATTTTTGACATTGTTACTCAGCTACATACTACATGCTGTCACGTTTGACAAATACGACAACATTATGTGATAACTACACAGGGAGCCAGAAAACCATAGGCACAGAACGCTTTCTCCTACTTTCACTATTGTGTGCACATAAAAGATGTATTTGTAATATAATATATACAGTAACCAATGTGACTGGGTGCCAAAATAATGTTCCACTATTTTCAAAAAATCTATATAAGGCGAAAGTTAAATGAATCTTTACTTCAGGGATGTCCTGTAAGTATTTTTCCATAGTATAATATTTCCCCACAGTTTACACATGAAAAGGAATAACCGATATAGGACATGTGGATAGTTTCATGGCGTTCTTACTTTCGGTTTCTGACAAGGTAATATGATCTTAAAATGAAAGCATTTGAGAAAGTTTATGTTTATATTTCTTTATAAAAAGAGAAAGCAAATTATTCCATATTTATCTGGTAGACTGTAGTAGCTAGCTCGCCATGTAAGAGGATACTGCAAGACAAAGGTTAGATTGCAGTTTTCACTCCATAACTTTCTAATTTAAAATCACCTGGATGATTTCCTCTGGGCCAATATGAGACAGCCTTTCCAGTTCTACTTGAGTAAGTTGTTCAGCTAGTATATTTGGATGTGGGCATACAGTCAGTACAGATGGCTAAAATTAATGCACGAAAAAAAACGTTCATTTCCATTCCAAAAAATTGATTAGCTTTTTCACATTTTAGAATTGTTATTGACATACTGCTGCAATAGGTTCTCCTATCGAGGCCTCTGTATTTATTCTAATAAGGCATTCTTCATATTTTTCCAAGGCAGTTAGTTGAGTCAATAGCTCTGTAAGAATAAGGGAAACTTCCTCCTGTTCCTTTTAATCATAATCAATTTCTCTTTAAGCATATTAATATTTAATAACCACATGCATAATGTTAAATGGTATGGAATTGATGGATTAGATAAATATATGTAATTACTTGTTCATCATAAGCTACACAACATTGAGCAGTGGTCCGAATGTGGGCCATCATTTTATCATCCCGAAAGTCGTACGGAAATAATTGGGTCCACTCCCCTAAAAGTTTCACTAGATTAGGTACTGCTCGAATCTCCTCATCCGTTGGCTGTAATGTAAATATTTACAATTAAATTACGCAAGTCCATACAAATTCACCGATATATTATTATGCAAAAGCAAATGCCTGTGTGATTTGATATGCTTCGATAGATTGTACTTAATTTACAATTGACGTCATGAAACCAATTTGCACATACCTAGACCTACACCTTACACCTATTTAGTATATGTACATATCATGTAGTATGTATAAAATGCAAAGTCTTGTTACTGAGGTATTCCCTTTAGCTATGTTAAAATGTGCTTTCATGCAGACGTACATCTGTTTACTTAGGTAAATAAGTAAGCCATGCAGACCCGTTGGTATTTGCAGGGTTGCCCTATTTAAAAGATGCATTAGTCATTTAATTTTGGAGAGAAAGCTGTTGGATCTGCTTTTTCATTATTCCTAATTTATATAAAGAATCAAAATTTTATTAAGTGGGTTACAGACCATCAATTTGCTGCTACTCCAGTCGAGCGTTACTATTAGGTTACATTTGCCTTACCTATATATAACTAATTACTAAACATTCACCTAATGGTAAGCATAAGTAAACATATTTGTAAACCAGAATACTGTGTCCTTGTGACAACTTTTCGTTGCGGAAAGTAGCGAACATTAATTAATAAAATGTTATTATATATAAATATGTATTTAGCATATTATGTGATTAAAATGTGGTACACTGAAGATAAGTACAAGACAATACTATATAATATAATTTAACAATGTTATTCATTTTATCCTACAATATTACATTACATTACATGTAGCACCACAGTCCTTTTTCTGTCAGAGGCATACACGGTGCGTTTTAAATATCGGGAATAATGTATACTCTTTCTGCTTTACTTTGGCATATTTTCACGAGTTCATAATTGTAAACATTGATCCAAAATTCCTGCACATGCTGTTTAATGTGTTACAACTTATTGGATTAGTAGGGGGACAGCTCTCACGGGTGATTTTGTTGATATCTGATATTTGGAGAATTTGTTGAATGGATTTTTAGAGAATTTACGTCTGCTTTCTCTTAACGAACCGCAATAATGTATTTTGAACTTTCAATCGCTGGATGAATTATGTTGTGTGTAAATTATGCTGGAATCTAAATCTATGACATGCAAATGCAGCTGAATTGATTGAGATACAATAGTAATAATGTACTACCCTTATATGCTGAGGACTGTATATATATTGTATAGGAACAGTTTACATAGAGGTATCATTGAGTACTTATATAGATACAGAAATTGAGTTTGTCAGTGAACATTTATATTATTGATTTTACAAAGTGAAGCATTTAATAGTAGTAAGATGAAAGTAGTGAAAGTGCATAATATACACATAGACTACCACACTTTCTTGTATGGTTCCATTAAAATTGATGTGCAAAATATCATATATAAGTCTCGTCCTGGTCTCTGACTAATGTATACCATATAAAAGACATTTATACGTATCGGTAAGGTATGTAACTAGTAAATTAGTTACTTAAATAGTTGTAAGGCAATTCCATTTCGTAACAACTTTCAACTCTTTAACGCATTTTCTCTGTAGTACAGGAAATTATGCCATTTGTAGTCGGTTCATGTGTCTTCTGTAATGTAACTGCATGTAGTTCATGCGAATTCACATCGTTGCGTTGCATGCCTTCCCCCTTTGCTCTTAACGCATTTGAATCGGTGGGAATTGCTAATACGATCCTATGCATTGAAAGTGTTCTATCTGAGACTATTTGTTGAAAAGTGTTTGAACCCATTCCGTCCCACCCTTGTATTGTGCTTTGCGTTGTTACATAAAATATTTAGTTTCCTTCGAATCGTCTCACTCAGACTCACAATGTAGATATATTTTCCCCTTAACTGCCCGACGATTTTCGTCTGTAGTACTTAAGGCTGAATGTAACGTACGTACCATTAATTAATTAAACATACCCGTACCAACAACCCTAATAATTACACCCTTGCTTTAATGATAGCTTGTACATGTTCCTCTTCTTGCCTGCGAGTGAAATATTTAAATTGTATAGGAATTACTGCAATATTCTTGCTCCTTTGCTAGAATGCTTAGTTTAAGTATAAAATGAAATAACGCTTTCTCCGTTATTTACAGTATACAGTATAAATCATTTAAAAATATGCATAGGAGAATGTATCTTTGTATTTTCTCTTCGTAAATCGTTTATTCTAGTAATTGGAAGCAATAATTACATTTGCGATTACAGCATCATGTGACGCGCCTCAGAGAAACACAAAAAGAGAGAGAGAAAGTCTACTTAAATCTCTTGTGCTTTAATTCGAGTGGCCCATACTGTATTTACACAACAGGACGTAGTATACATTTTCTACTACAATCGTTAAGTGAATTCGTGTGAGACGAAAGTTCTAGTGTCTATTTACACAATGTCCAGCTCATTCCACAAGAAAGACAGCTAGCAATTTAATCTAGGTATGTCCTTTTTCAACATTGTCCGTCTACGCATAACATTACAGCGACCCTTCCTGCATTCTCCCAGAAAACTTTCTTTGGCTGTCGCCAGAATTGCTACCGTATATATTTATCTTTGTACACAAAGACTGTTATTTTTTGCTGCAATACAATATTACTAAATGCTTCCGTAAATTTTGTCTCTTACAGTACACTGTCATAAAACATAGGGTGCAGTTCTATAGGTACATACTATACTGCAATCCAAAATGACATTATTGTCTAGATGCTATAGATATTGTACGGATATGGAGTTAAAGTGCCTACATATTATTGTAACACTCATATGAAATGAAGGAGTAGATGTTATCTATCTTGTTGACAGTTATACTGTTTATGGAGGTGTCTACACTGCTCAGTGCATTTAGAACCGGCGTCTATGAACTTAAACAGTTTAACAGAGGCAATGGAGAAAGTATGAGTAATATTCGTACATAGAAAGAGAAAGCGATGATGTGGTGTGGTGTAGTGTAATAGTGTTAGTAGCATGCCACGGCATTTTGACCAAGCTACCCAATTACTTTCTGTCGGCTGAGTGAAAAATGAGCTACCGCTTTCCTTCTACGTATTACTATCACGAGTGACCGGACACGGATAGGCGGAAATGCCAACTACACACCACACAACTCACTATTACTTAGGTACTTCCTATACTGTCACCAAATGAATGAACTTATACTTTCTCTTTTCTAGGCAAGCTTCCGCTACATTACCTTACACTTAGGTTAGAGGAAAGAGAAAGTCAACTATATCGGTACTTGGTACCAGAGTGTCACAGATAATAAACCGTCCACATTGTTACGCTGGTTATTAGTAGTAAGCTACTAAGTAATAATAAGTATTATTGTGTCTGTGGTTATGATATAGGACTAATATTACTATTTTGTAACATGTAGCTAATGCAATAAGAGATTTGAGCAGGAAACCCAAGTAAGTGGTCTGTTAAACCTAACTGGTTTTCCATGTCCCTCGGAAAATGCAAAATCCTTTAATTCATACTGTGGTCTTATAACGATCGCCACAAGACAACATCATACCCACTAGAAATGATTTATCACAGCGTACCTAAGTTGAGTAATGTAATTCATCCCAATGAATGCTAATGTAGAGTATGTTGTATATATGTACAGTGAGGTACCTTCTAGTAAGTAGACTATTTATCATTAATATTAGAAAATTGGGCAGCAAAAGCAGAAATATTATTTTATGCAGTAGAGCACAGAGTGGGCAAAGTATTTCGCGTTTTTCAAACTTTAAGTAGGTAATGCTTAATGCATGTTTTGTTTATTTCGTTGAAACAAAGCATGGTTATAAAAAGCTGGCCAATACAGAGACTATATAAGCACAACACAGAATCAGTGCCCAATGTCAATTCTTTTAGTTCCGAGATTTACTGTACTGAAAATGTTGCTACACTTACGGTATGCACTGTATTAGTAAATGGTTTTGAAAGTTGAAGTTTAAAATAATGTTTTCCGCAGTTTTGTAACCAAGCTAATGGATATAAATATACAATGACCTTCTCTAACAGATTTTTAAAGCGGAAAATGATTGAGGTCAGATGCTTTAATACAGCAAACTTTACGACGTGAATAAATCATTCATTACATAACTAATGTCTTTTCTTGGAGAAAGTTTTGAGGGAAGTTAGGGAATGCATTGTGTTGTATGTAATGAGTAAGTAGCAGTATGATGCTACTTATGGTTAGCATGTATATTACTATAATATCTGTGAATGGTAAACTAGGTCTACAATTAAAAATATTTTGGTAGATAATGTTGTAATAACTTTAGTGTCTGCGGATGCGAGTTATGAGATTGTAATATATCTAGTAGTACATATAAATATACCAACATCCATACACATACTTACCGCATATTCGATGACACACTGAAAAATTCTTCGCATCAGTTCATGTGGAGGAATAAAGAGTCTCGAGGAAAGCAGAAAGGCAAAAATATATGCTCGGTCAGGGAAAGTAGATTCCGTTGGAACCAATTGTTCAATGAGTGCCTCCAGTGTTCCCGAAACCAAAGTTTGTCCGTTGTACACAAGTGGCTATAAGTAAAAGTAACAGTAAGAGTAAGAGTAAGAATACCAAGTTTAATAATAGAGAATACTTTCGAGGAAGTTTAGATTTGCTCATGCTGCTAGTTCTGCAGCTGCATAGGTTACTTCTGGTATAAAAACTAGATAAAATAAATAAACTAGGCTATAACTGTAATTGTATCATTATAAAAGTGAAAGTAGGCTAAAGTTTATTACATTTAGTGCTACCGCATATGTTTCTCTGTACATGTTTTAGAAAGTAGGTTGAAATATTAGCTTATAGTAATATGCTTATTATAATGGAAGTCTCCTAGTTATTATTCATTAGATCTCTGCCTCTGAGCTACACAGTTAGGCATTGCTTCCGTTCGTCATTATTATATCAACTATCTTCCAATGTACCTACCTAGGTTGTTTTGGCATTAAAGATAAGACTTAATGTTAAAGTACTATTTTTAGTAAGCAGTCTATCTAAGCTGTTTTAGACACGAATGAGAATTTT
>JAQFYC010004850.1:0-15890 GCA_034694165.1 Tomocerus mixtus | reverse complement strand
ATACTTCCATTCGTCTCGCTGCTGATTTAATGAAATAAAATGCAATAATAACCTTATTTGGAGTACTAAATACTACATTAAATAATTAAAATGATTAATAAATTAATCTTGTAAAATCAGTTTACGTGTGTAGTAGTCAATTTGTTGGGCCTGTATTATACTTCTCCAATGCAGCGTGTGATATTTTGTCTGGCGAGATATTTTGTCAATGCGAGATTTTGTCACGCAAGAGATTTTGTCCGGGAATCGAGGAAACAAATATACGATATCGTTTTGCATTTTAATTTCCTACAATAGCAACATTTGTTTTGTGGGACATAGGACGCGATTCGAATAATTATGTCGGAATATTTTAAATTAGCTACACCTGAAAATTTTTCAAATTACATACGTTTTGTTTGTCACATTCCTAGGAAGACATTATTAATTTCTAGAAATGTTAACAAAACGACTCAAATTTTTTAGTACTACTACAGTTTTTCAGTTTCTCCCAAGAAAAGTAACTGTCCACTGAACAAACAACTGTTTGCAACAATTTAATCTTATACTAAGGCAATGAAATAAAAAATGGCCATTATTCTACCTATTGTATATAGAATATGAAGGCTTTTGCAAAAATGCTACATTATAGACTTCACTTGGCTATAAATCATTACAAATTACAAATTACAATACATTGACAAAAATTGACTTGGTGCAAATTGTAGTTGATCTGATTTACATACATTAAATCACATGATAATTTTGAAGTTCATATGTTTACATATTACATAATATCAAAAAACGCCATACGTAATTATCATTATACATTTTACTAATTTTACAATAACTGAAGAAAATAATACATTGAAAAGTAAACTGCAATCTAACTGGATACCCCTGTGTGTGCTCAACTTGACACTATAAAGCAGGAAGGACTAAGTCAGTGGTTAACTTATTACATAATGCAAATCGTGAAAGCATTAGGGCAGTGTATTTTTTAGAGTACAGTAGATGATGTTAATTATATTCACAATTATCACTAACAAATAAACTTTAACTACTTACGTGCACATATTATTTATAGTGCAAGAAAAGAAGGGTACACTTGAGTAAATTGGAATATTTCATTTAATTCCAAAACATCTTGTATACAGACAGATCTTTCATGCAGTCATTGTCCTTAGTAAGCGCTTGAAGAAGGAAAAATGGTCAGCATCTCCGTAGTATTATTAATTGCAGTAAAGCTGGCGATTATTTCAGACTCATGCACAAGATGTGAAAAGGCTAAATTAATCACGAATTTAAATTTTATACACTAGTAACTTTTAAATACACAAGCACGTTAACATATACACGCACAATGCACATAGGTCAGAGATATAGTAGTGGCGAATGAAGTTAGCATTGACAGAGACGCACATGGTAAAAGTAATAAGCCGATACATATACAGAGTCATTAGAGCTTAACTGTCCAAGTTTGATTGCAGTCCTTTTCATTTTTTCGCCCGGAACATAAATGATGATTTGCTATAGATGCACTTGAGTGGCTGGAGTTATTGCAGGTTTTAGCTGTGATTGATCAATGAGTAAATTAAATTCTTACCCCTTCTAATATATTAATGAAAGTACTAAAAGCTATCTATATACACAAAACATATACAAAACGCATTATTAAATTGTTGAAGTAATATTGAGGATTAAATGTGTTGATTTCTCACAACTCATCGCGGAGCAAAGTGTAGCGAGTATTCGATGGGGCCAATTTCTTAAAAGTAGATTCAGGAGGATTCGTTGGCTTTTGGTTATCTGGATCTGAATCCGTTGGATCTGGTCCATAATGGAACTCTCGGTGAAGCTGTGCAACAGTCATACATAATTAAGTCCAGCTCGCATTTGAAAAATTATAAACACTTAAGAAAGGATAATGAAATTAATCACCTTTCCTGACTGCAGGTCAGCAATAAAATTCTTAATTTTTCCGGGTACCTCCATTTGACTTGCATCGGGGAATAAGTACATATGGCGGAAACTGTCGATTGCTATCAAGGGTAGGTCTTTCGTGGATTTTCCTAAATGGTGCTGCAGAGGTAAGTAGAACACATTGTCTAAGCATATTGTACTTTTAACAAAACATAATGAATACATAAAGTACTAATATTGGTAAAAAATTATAACAGCTGCCACTTACCAGGGGATGAGCAAACCTATTTCCATCGGCAACCAAGAAGTTTATATTATCTGACCAAAAAGATATTTACAATTAATATACTTCTAGAAAAATAAATACAATATCTGCTCAGTAAAAGCCAAATAAGCGCTTACGGCGTTCATCCAGCAATTGTTCGTGGACTAGTCTGTTGAACTGCTTCACACTTGCTTGATCGTCAGGATTATGGAACAGGATTAAGAAAGGAAGACCCTCTTCAGTCAATTCCTGTTAAAAATGTTGGAACGTTTATAAACGAACACTCAAAATTCATATAAATATTTAATTTTCATGTATAGTCAAAGTACCTCTGCGTTTTCAAACGTGATTTCGCGAACAAGAGGAACACATTTGGCTTGTACCCATGCTAGGAGTTCATCGAAGTTGTCACTATTTCCTTGAAATGTTTCATCAGAATCTACTGATGCTACATCGGCGCGAAAAACTATGATGTCATGATCGGGAGGATGCATTGTTCTCGAGGCATCACTGGAAGAATATTTTAACAACAACGTTAGTCATGGCCGAGTCAAGTGATTATTACAATTAGCGAGAAATATATAATTTGCTAACAAAAACATACCCAAATCCAACATGGAACGAGCATTCATCTTTCAAGTTCTGTGCTACTCTTCGATATGCGTGGTATGTTTTACTCTCGTTGGATGTAATATAGCCGAGGAAAGTTCGCTTTTTGTCCTAAAATGTGAATAAAAATTAGTTATAAGTATTTGAGTAAATTATTATATTGTAGTTATCAAACTGAGATTCGGAAGAACAGTGCATTTCAGTTGTTATCATTTTCACTTACATCTAGATTGAGAATCTCTCGAATATGTTGGAACTCTTTAATGGGATTCTCTAACTGCTTGCGAATGAACTCTAGGAAGGCCTCGGGTGAACGTTGACCTCTGTACTCCTTTTTAAGGGGCACGCCGTTTCGAATCAGCTTTAGCGTAGGATATTTTGAGATCTTATAACGGGATGATATGGAGGCTGTTGATTAATGGAATACAATATATTATTACTAACCAGTTATCTCGTTGTCTGTTTACGTTTTTATATACACAGAATATACAAAGAAACAAATCGAATAAAATGAGGCACATACAATGTTTGTCACAATCCACCCTTCCGAGGACAACCCTGGTCGTATCAGGAAATTCGGCTCTAACTTTGTCGGCAGCTTCATCAAAGATGGGAGCAAGAAGGTTACTAAAACGGCACCAGTCCGCGTAGAAGTTAATAAAGACTAATTCTGTCGAAGCTGTAAAAGTATTTAAATGTGTAAGAATTCCTGATTCCTACATTTACATTAATTGAAACATAAACGCATTGCTTGTAAATAATTACCAAGTACAGTGTCAAAAGTGCTTCCTTCGAACTCAACAGCTCCACTGTCAGTTGGATTGTAAAATGAGATCAGGAACTAAAGGAGAACAATGTAAATATTTGCATACAATTAGCTGACTACTAAAAGTCAATGAGTCAATAACCTTACATATTATGTAGGTATACAAATTATATACACAAGCAAAACAAGTTCTATTACCAAATGTACAACTATTAGGGTGATTTTCCATAGCGAAAATGATGAATGAGCTTTTAAAGGCAAATTGGCCATTTTTCAGTCAATTTGGCCGGTCAGGAACTAGCGTTTCCACAGATGTTCAGCCTTCAGTTGTAGTTTCCAGCGAGAAATAGTTACTTAAGACTGCAGCTACACATAAAGACAAAAAATAATGATTTTTCACACGTTATTTTTAGCCCAAATGGATGCATAAATGAATAATTATATATACATTGACAATTACCAAAAGTGATATTTGTGACCAATAATGCTTATTGGCAATGGCGAAGCGTACACACGCAGTCACAATTTAGTCGACTTCGAAAGCAGTCCTGGAAGATCAAACAAAAATTACGGGATTAACATTTTGTAAACAATAATATGCAGTATATTTGTTTGGGTTGACGTTGGTTGACATGCTTACTATAGATAAAATAAAATAATTTTTTCGTACTTTCAATCAACTTTACAAAAAATTCCCAAAAAGTGTCAAGTCAAGAAGACATAATGGGAGGCAAGATAACAACGGCGCAGATGGATCTGACTAAATTCTAGCTATTGCTAACCACAAAACAGACATACACGGAAGTTAAACCGGGTTGGGGTTAGTGCTTTATTTTATTACCATTAAAAATAAACTAGGTGCAATATACAAGTAATAAAGTAGTGTAATAATATTAGCTTACGTTGTTCAGTGTTGCTATTAGTAGACACACTAAACGCAAACTATACCACAATAGTCAACCACACAGATTTAAATGAAGTTAAATTCTAAGCAATTAGGGAAAGACACGTTTCGGTATCTCTGTTGTCCCCCACTTGACTACAGCTAGCTAAACTGTTACGAGCTCAGCTCAATCAATCTATAAGCTGTCGGTTCTGAAAATGACTTACTTTTAATCCGTTTTTGATTAGATACTGGAGAATTTATTGCTTCAATGATAACAATTCCCAAATGGCAAATTTAATTCAGGACAATTTTAAATGTTCACAGATGTCCGTGACAAAGTTTTTTAATGATAATTTCTCAGTAAAAAGTAGACAATAATGGGCCGGATAGAATATCCAATGTATTCTGCCTGACTTCTGACTCTGGTAAATGTCAGCCAATAGAAATTGAATACGAGTACATTGCACGGGTTTCGAATAATTTACACACGCAAGTCTCACATGAAATGAACTAATGGACACACCTCACAAACAAGCAATGGAAGGGGTGAAATGAAAAAATAATTGCTCCAGTTTCCCGTTACCCCTTCGCTGGTATTTATTCCAGAATCAGTATTTTATGAATCTCTGGAAAAGAAATATCTTTTCTCCAATTACAATTAATTAGCACTACAGACTTTCCCTTTTGTGAAAGCATTTCTAATTGCATTTAAAAATACATAATAGTTTTACAGTTAATAAATATTTTGCGACATGTCATGTAAATCCGTAACGAAAGTTAAGCCTGGTTTAAGGTAGTTCGCGGTTAGGGCTTTTAAGCAGATGATTTCACGTCCAATGGGAGTGAATCCATCGAATGAAAATGTAATTCTTGTGATTCATTGCGGTGGGGGTCTTAAAATGAGATGTTATTATTGTCCGTCACCCCTATGTCATATTGGTAGTAAATACTCCATTAGAGCCCCCGGGTGAATTACATAGATTTTTTAAGGCGCAATACTATCTCCATGTATTAATTTTCACCGCCAATAAATTGGCGTAACTTGACAATTATTAATTTAACTGTAAGTTTAAGTCCAATGGCATTGTGTAATGAAATATGCAAACCTGGGGGAT
Organism: Tomocerus mixtus; assembly: GCA_034694165.1. Taxonomy (NCBI): domain Eukaryota; kingdom Metazoa; phylum Arthropoda; class Collembola; order Entomobryomorpha; family Tomoceridae; genus Tomocerus; species Tomocerus mixtus. Next base: position 10,347 of record JAQFYC010004850.1, on the reverse strand, counting down.
ATTGTACCGTCATGGATACGCAATTTGCAATTTGCATTTTTCGTTTTTACTACAAATTTCATTCACAGATTTGATTTTCTTAATGAAATTTGTAGTAAAAACGAAAAATGCAAATTGCAAATTGCGTATCCATGACGGTACAATATCCCCCGGTATAATTAACACACTAACGAAATTTTTACAAAGAAATTGTTTTCTCCCACACTACAATTAAATTGTTGACAATGAAATGCATAGCCAAAGTTTTTCTCCTATCTTTACCATCTGAGATGTTTTCCTTTGGAATTAAAGTTAAACCGTAAGAAAAGTCTCATATCTGAACAATGTAATACACTATCTAATAGCAAAATGCTTGAAATAAATGAGAAATAATAACAAATAAATAAAGTTATCTCTGATGATCGCTTGGTAAGTAATACATTAACATAGAACATAGAGGTAAAAGTTTACATAGAGAAAGTTGGTCTATAAATTTTAAATTCCATACTGTATAAGTAAATGCGAACCTTATTTACCCCATGCATGGGGTAAATGTGGCCATGGTCAAATGGGAGACCGGGCCGGCTTATATACGACGGTAAGCTATTTAGTAGACAGCTATGATTGCTCGTAAAGCCACTTAAACACTATTCTATTATTTTTGCAATGAAGTTTCCGACATGTTAAAGTAAAGAAAGCATAGAAGATACAGTTTAACGAAAGGTCATATGTCATATCTTCCAAATACTAACAAAGTTTCTAATACAAAAAAAAACAGGGTACTATCAGAGAATCGGCCATATCTATTTGTGGGACGGGCTGTAATACAGTATTTACGGTCTATTACATAGACAGTTTGAGATAGACAGTTTACTATTTACATTTAGGTACATTGCATTTTGCATTTGCATTTACGTACGATACTTCTATCTGTGTCTGTGTCTCTAGTTTCTGTTGCTTCTGGCTATATTATGCACCATACATACACATACAAAGTAAAGAACAAAACAGCAGCTTACAATTAGACTAGACTTATACACATACTTTATGACTTAGTTCAATACTTACCGTACTCTGGTGCACTTGTTTGCTTAAAACATACCTAAACAAAAAGGATACCTATAAATAAATTGGTAAGTAAAAAACAGTTTACATTTACAATAGTACAATTACAATGAACTAGGAGACTGCACTCGTATAGTACTGATACCATTGCAAATTGCAATGCAAACACTGCATTAGTGAGTGAACTTGTACAGATACTTTAGTACTTTACTTATACATACAGACAGATTGTTAATTAATCTTCTTTGCCGAGACAATAATATGACGTAGGTATTCTCAGTTTTTACCGTAAGTCACTATTGTCGTTGCATATGAATTAAAATTAGTCATAAAAGTTTGCTTATATGTAGTCATACAACTAACTGGATATAGGGACAAGTTTGGTTTTGATCCAGATTTTAATCCAGGCCAGTTTAAAGTTTAATGTAATTTTGCCTTGTTTGCGGTTTTATTGTTTTTCGCTATCTCTTAGTTAAAAAAGTTGTGGTTGATGAACTTTCTTCTCCCTTTAACTTGGCATGTACTATTATGTATTGTATCAGTAATGTTATTGGTTTCTTAAGTGTAAATCTAGTATTATACTAGTTTCCACTTTCTATATACGACTTCCTAGCGTGAAGCAAACATAAACACTCATTTCATTTACGATTTTTGCTTAGCAGTGCGTTACTAATAGACGTAAGCTTGTATAACACATTTCATTGTGTTATGTATGTTATATAGCATATTTATACAGTTATACAGAATACAGATTATGATTCAATGTGAATGAGTATTAAAGCCTTCCCATAAACTTTCCTTATCGCATAGTCATAGTGTGGTTTAATTACTAAGCTACATATTACGTATAGCTGTGTGAAATAATTAGTGTTTATCAGATGTGCAGTGAAACGGGTTGCAGTCACAAAATAAAGTCGCATTATTCGACAGAAGCTTTTCTAGCTAAAACAAAAATACATTTATATACTTAGCTGTTTGCTCAGTATTAATTTAAATATTGAGTTTGTAAGTAAACTGATTTGAAACAAGTGTTTTACTTATTTAATCTGTGGGGCAGACAATAAATGTACGTAAAGGGATACTATACTCTCAATACTGAATACATATAATTACATTTTCAAATATCTGACACAGACTGCATATTATACATTATCATAATTTTATTATCTGTGGACTAATATACTTATATGTATTTTTAATTTGCAGTGAAAGTGAAAGTTATCATCTGGTGGCTGTATTTTTGGAAATGCTGTCACTCTGAGACAACCTGGAGGAAATGTGCTTCAAAAAGGATGAATCATACAATACAGAGACACAGTATAATACTACTACCTCGAATACACACTTTGCTTATTGAAAAGCCGCTTTATCCAGTATATGGAATAAAACTCTGCGTGTAAAAAATTGTAAGTGTGCTTTCGAAACATTTTCTCCATAATTTAAACATATATCGGAAAATTCGGGAACTTACGAATATGAAACTTTAATAGTTTAGTAGACCCTGAATTACAATTAAGTAAGCAAAAAGTACCAAATCACTTAGTGCTAATCTTTACTCTCTGATTTTCTGCAGTTGATGAAGACTACAATGAAGCCTGTAATTGACTTTGGGTAATATTTTTTATTAATATTATTTTGTAACGAAAATAGTTTACACTCTTTTGTGACGATTTATAACCACAGGCTCTTTCATGTGTATAATGTGTAATGATTAACTGTAATTTGATTTATTTTTTGCAGAGACTGCATGCGGGACTCGCCCAAGTTCAGATCAAATCTAGAAGAACAAATAGCCCGAATAGATAATTTGGATGGCAAATTAGAAAAACTACTTAAATGCAGTAATTCTATGATTGACTGTGGGAAAACCTTTCTTAATTCGCAACAGTAAGTGTGGTACTATTTTATATTTATAAGTGTAGTAAATATTTTATATAGTACAGATTACCTAAAATATCCAAGTTGTATATATTTTATTAATTCTGTCCTTTTTGTTTTGCTATAGCACGTTTTTCAATTGTTTGACGGAAGTGAGTGTTCACTTTAGACACGATACACCAGTGTATTCAGCCTTCAGCAAGTGCTCAAGTGGATTAATAGAGCTTTCAAAATTTCAATCAACTCTTTTGGATCAAATTAATCGTGCCATATGCCGCAACTTGGCAGATTTCTTGAAAAAGTTAGACCTTACTGTCTATACTCGTACCCGCACTTTGCATGTGTAATCATAAACTGTTTTTCATTCTTTACACACCCATTTTTTATGTAATTATGAACTACATACGTTACTTTTACTAACAATTTTTACTATTTTACAATTATTTTAGTTTTTTTACTTTGTAGCAGTAAATGTGGCTTTATAAATTGTAAAGTTTCATTTCTAACGTCAAATATTTACATACATAATCTTGATCTTTTAATTTTGGCATTATTATAGTATCTGACCCTGTAGTTTTGGTAGCTGTAATTCGTGGTTTGCAAAGTAACCTTCTTATTGCAGCAGTTCTGTTGCTTTTTCATTGCCTACCTACACATTTACAGTACATACATTTTTTCAAGATATTAATAACTTATCAAATAATTACTGCCTACTGCCTATTAAGAGATACCCAAACTCTGATATTATCCATATACCTTTATCTTGCAGTTTTGCCAATATGCTTTATATCAGATCGTAGTTATTATTTATTATGCAAATGTAGTATGCGTAGGCAGGTAATGGGTTTGTAGTACAATTGTATGGGACGTGCAAAGGTGGTGGTGTAATGCTTAAATTAATTTGTATTCAAATGTGCGTTCTAACAGGCTAAGTAATTATGTATATTCAAATAGGGAAGTGAGATCGTGCAAAGAGATGAGATCATATTTGGATAAACTGCAGCAAGAGTATGAAACTGCTTTGGTTCGAAATTCCGCTATTCCTAAAGGAAAGAATACGGAGGCTGAAGAAGCTCTGCATGCTGTTTCTGCTGCCAGAGTAAATTTCAGATCAGCGGCCCTTGACATTGTATATCAGATATCATTATTGCAACAAAGGAAGCGTTTTGAAATTCTTGATAATGTAAGTTTCTATTATATCGATTTTTCCTAAGGAAAATAATTCTGTATAAATTGAAAATTTTAACTAAATAATACGTATAATTTCAGATTGTATCTGTAATGAATGCACACAAGACGTTCTTTCACCAAGGATCTGACTTCTTCAAAGATACTGACCCTTTTCTAAAGAATTTGAGTGGAGAGGTGAATATATATACTATGATAAAGTTTTATTTTCATTATTTTTAAAAGGGGCATGTATAATAATATGGGTTTACCAATACATAGTACATAATTTTATTCATTTTCAGTTAAGTGATATGAGGTCGAACGTTGCAAAAGATGCAGATAAGATGTTGGAAAATCGACAGATCTTAATTCATTCCACCTTAGATTACGTGAGTGGAACTGCACCTGGGGCGACAACTGGTATCGTAATGCAGGGGTACCTTTTTAGAAGAGGATCTACAAAAACATTTAAAACTTGGAAGCGGAGATGGTAAGTCAAATTCAATGTCGAAGGCATGCTATGCGATAAATTAATATTTTCCTATTAGCAAAATGTAAATGTATTTATTGTTTTATAAAGGTTTGAGTTGCAAGATAAAGGTCAATTAAACTACAGGAAGCGGCACGAAGAAACACCAACTATTGTTGAAGACGATTTAAGGATTTGCCTTGTGAGACCTATGGCTGACTGTGATAGACGTTTTTGCTTTGAACTCATATCCCCTAATAAGTATGAAATTAAAACGTATTAAAAACTTTTTTTTTTGAAAATTAGATATTACTTATAATTCGAATGTACTATAACATAACTTTCAAATTTTCAGGACTCATATACTGCAGGCGGACTGTGAAGAAATATTTCAAGCTTGGGTTGCAGCATTGCAAGCTGCAATAAGTAGTGCCATACATAATTCTACCTCCACGAGAAAGGATGACAATCATCATCATTATTCTCACTCCCCACCTTCAAGTGAATCGAACACATCTAATCTACTCAAAATATCTCCAGAGAAGTCAAAGTACTGAAATTAAGTCATTGTATACTCTTATACTCTAGAATCTGTTCCAGAATCTAAGTAAAACTAAGAAATTATATGTGGATTGCCCACTTCGACTTATTTGAGTCATGTAACAAAATGTTTTTCGTTATTTTCAGAGTATTGCAAAGCATCCTGAAAGTCAGAGGAAACAACTTTTGTTGCGATTGCAAAGGTGTGAATCTTTGATTTTTTAATATTGTATAAATTGGTAGAATGTAAGAAAATGAAGAATTTTATATGTATATTTGTTACAGCTCCAAAACCTGAATGGGCGTCTGTCAATCTTGGTATCACGCTTTGCATTGGTAAATAAATTATTAATTACCAGCCGACAATTCGATTCTCAATAATTCCTAAAACTATAGAACATTTACTTATTTTTGCTTTTGCTCTTCCAGAGTGTTCCGGTATTCATCGCAGTCTTGGTGTACATTATAGTAAAGTTAAATCCATCAATCTGGACACATGGGAATCGGGTGCAGTAAAACTGATGGGGGATTTGGGGAATGATCTAATCAATAGAATATACCTTGCCAAAGTAAATGTAATGGATACTCTTGGTATAGATAAGGCTACACCAGATTGTTCCAGGTACATAATTATAATTATATATACATGCACAGACTATACATATTATATTACAAACACTATTTATATTAACTATTGCAACATTTACATTTGTTTTATTGATATTTCACAGGGAAGCTCGAGAGACATGGATTAGGGCAAAATATGTGGATCGTGCGTTTGTCACACAACCGAAGCTAACTGTAAATGGGCAAGGAAGCAGTAAAAAAAGTGTAGGAAAGTGGTTGGTCCGCAAACCATTAAAAAGACATAACAGTCCATCTGGAAGTAACCAGTATATCGCAAATGACGACACAATTGGTAACTCGTTGACTATAGATGAAGTACGAGGAGCAGACGAAAACTCTGAAAGTGATTCTCTACAATCATTTCAATCGAAAGATACAAGTAGCGCAGCGACAAGTGATGCTGAAAGTGTACTCGTTCCTGGTTCTGATTTGCCTCCTAGTCATACAGATATAATCATATCAAATGAAGATGAATCAACTGAGGAAACAGATGCCGGTATGTTTATATGGTCTTTATTTCTAAATACAAATCAACACAGTAGTTTTGGCCATTAATTCATGTTGCACATACAAAGTATCTTTTAACTTGCGATTAGGATTAATTCAGCTTACATTGCAGTTTGTAAATAATCGCAACAGACAAAGTTTATAAAAATTGATTTGACCTATTGACTATTATTTGTATTTGCAGACGAGTCTAGTGATGCGCTGGATGCGGACAGATTGCTGTACAAAGGAGCTCGGGTTGCCAATTTAGGAATTATGTGTGAGGCCATTGCTCTTGGAGCAGATAAGAACTGGCATAATCCCAATGACGAAAAAAGTACTCCGCTTCACCAAGCTGTTTTGGGGGGTTCCGTAAGCGCCTGCGAATATTTGCTGCTAAATGGCTCGCGAATAAATATGCAAGATGGTCACAAGCGAACTCCTTTGTGGTTAGCGACGCAGAAGGGTCATACGGGTCAAGTTTGTCTTTTCCTCAGAAATCGAGCAGATTATCATATCCCTAATGAAGATGGAAAAATTCCTCTGGACGTGGCAATGGCATCAGAGCATGCTGATATTGTAACTTTGTTGCGACTGGCTCAAATGGATGAGGAAATGGGAGAAAATAACCAGGCAGATGATACCTTTCAAGAAATTGTTCGCGATATTGCCCTAAGAGCCAAAGATGGAACAGACTCCCCAGTAAGCAACTTAAATATCAATATGGACTTTGGCCTGAGTCTTAGTCCATCAACAACACTCACAGCATCATCCAAGTCGCCAACTGTAACTGATACATGAATAACGTAGGATGCAGACTACTACATAATCACTTCGATTTTTGCATCTCGATTTTTTATAGTATTCTGCAAACATGCATAAATTCGCACCGAAATGAGAAAGAAGAGGGACACATATATGTATCAAAGCTAAGTTCAGGACTTTCGATTTCATTCCCTGCGAAGAAAACAAAGAAATTTATCAAAGCCTACGTAAATACAAGTTTAAATTTAAATATGATCCTTGTAGGTCTTTAAGTTGCCAAGTAGAAAGGAAATGCAGATTGTGCTTAGTCTGCTAAATATGTGTAGTATTATTGCAATTGCTAGCAGTTTCGTTATCGTTAAGATTTAGTATATTCCGCGCTAAGCTTTGTTGTACAATGTCGAAGCAAAATAATTGTGTAGTAGTACGTGTAATTTTGTCCCAGTAGACACTGTTCTTGTTAACTATTCTTTAATATGACACCGACGCCTAATGGCTCATCGTTAATAATTATGACCTGACCTGTGTGTATATTTATTCCAAATAGAAACTACTTTAATCTACCTTTATAGTAATATCTACTTAATTACGTTGCATGTGGCTGAAGAAGCTTATTGTTGTTATACTTAAGTCTATAGATCAATATAGATAATAATACGTAGATACCCATAATATTGTTAAACTGTTTTATAGGAAGATTAAATAGAAGAATTAATCTTTTTTCGTATCATGCCAAGTATGTTTGCTACATATGTGTTTAGTATAGCTTGTAGCTACCTAAAATTACTTTGTGTTAAAAGTTGAGAAGTATTCTGTTACATAAGGATATTGTATGTATAAGCGCACACTGTAAGATAAACTAACTGGAAGAGACTGTTATAATTGCCAAGATTTGAACTCGGGTCCATCAAATGCCACATCAACATCCTTTGCTTCAACATTAAACATATTATTATAATGCGTATGTTATCATTTTTAAGGATGAAGATGGAAGGTAAAAAATTCAGTGCAAGGCTGAAGTAAATTCTTATTCAGTAGCAGACCGGACGGAGGAGTAGGAGTATGTACCAGAATAACTTAGAGTTTCTATATTGCATGTGATGTAATGAATCAAATTACAAATACCATTAATGAATATTAAAATCTGCTGTGTAATCTAAACTGAAAGAAAAGGCAGCAACCATCGTCTAGTAAAAATCATTACCCATCCATCATATTTTAAGTAAGTATATCGTTATGTTATGTTAATACTATTAGTCATGCTAGCCGAAAGCTACACATGTCGTGTACAGGATCATTAAGGTTATAATGACAATGACTTGTACTTGTTCCGTCAAGATGAGTAATACTAATGTACAGATAGTATAGCAATAAACTACAACACACGTGGACTAATTTCTGATCATATAATTGTAGTTAATTGTAGTATGCAGAGCTGGGACGGGGACGCCTGCTCTTTCTTCTCGTTACAGGATAGGATGAAGAGTTAACTAAATTTAATATTCGGTTACAGAAAAGTGCTGATCAAGTCAAGTCAGCATTTTCTAATTGTAATTGTTATTAGAGTATTGGGAAGGAGACTAGCATTAACATTATACTTTTTTGTCTGCTGCGTGGCATATTTTTATGAATGACACGACACGAAATGCTTGACGCTTGCATTTTCAGTGCTTACGTACCGACATTTATATTAAATGCAAGCACATTATACCATTTACTATCATGGTATTCTACAGAGATTATATCGCAAAGGGCACTATGATAGCTTAAAGACCTTAATCTATGGGTATTCTAAAAGAGTCCTACTTACGGTTACATAACCAATACATGGTATATGAAAATAACGTCCTATGATCTTCTGTCGAATTAAAATGGTATTTAGTGGAAGAAGAGGTATCTATCATACTAACCATACTTGCAGATTATCCAGAACAGTTGTACTTCATTCTGTAACGTATAGACATTTTAAAATTGAACGTTTCATTAAAAATGCATACAAAAGGTTAGTTTAATGTTGATAAATTCTAAACGTATGTATGGATCTATTATGTAACTTCGATATAAATAGTGTACAATGGCATACAGAGAAATATTTAAATCAGAACAGTACACACTACAATGCAAAATATTGCATTTGCGAGCTTTCATGTAATATACATTAAGCATCCTGTTCAATGCCGTCTCAATTACGACTTCTTGGAAATGCAGCACGTTTTCGACAGCTGAAACCATTTGTACAATGAAAGCGTGAACTGGACCATTAACGCATAGTGCTTATGGAAGTACGTGAATGTAGGTATATAGGCAAAATAGGCATGTCATAACTATCTACTAAGAAATATTTAATATGCCAAAACAAATACGACTATAAAATGTAACTTCATGGTCCTTGCAGTTTTAAGTCTGATTTTCCATCAAGACTCCTTTACATGAATGATAGTAGATGATGTTCTTATCAGCAGACCAGACATATGAAGCTTAACTTAACGATTGTAAAATAAAATTAGACGCATTCATTTACAAACGAATTACAATTACACACATATCTTAGGTACCTTTTTTAAACATGTACAATTGGTATTCAACTGTGTGCCTGTAATTTTGATAGGTACATTAGGGTTGCATTTTGCATATAAATACTTAGATACACATTTACACCCAGACACAGATGTGGATAATGTGGAGTATATATAATTGATATGAAAAGTATCATAAAGTGTTAGTTGTAAGTGATGAATTCCTTCGTTGTTGTTTTTGTGCATCTGAAAAACTTAATTCTCAATTCAAGGTCCAAGGTAAGTAACTTATAAGGATCAAAGATCGCTCTTTATGTCTGGACCCAAAAGGCACAGCTGAATCAATTCATTCAGAAGAAATTACTGGATCCTTCTTGTAAACAAATCATTATCAACACTACTACAAGCACACCTACCTACAATTATCTACTTTGCCTACAACATATTATATACTAGTACAATATATGTATCTTACATATTGGTTTGAATGGTAATCCTTTTCCATGCTTTATTCATAGTATAGGTATTATGTATTTGCACTGTGCATCTATAATTGCTTTCTTGTTAACCACATCATGAATAAAATATGAAGGTCATGCAGAACACACCCGTCAGTTGGTAGGTAACTTCCTTAAAACTTTGATTAAAGCAACTTTTGGATATGGTTAGGTAATTATTATTCCTGAAATAACTAACATATGTAATGCGGTTAGACGTTATACAACTAACAACATCACATGCTAATGTGCATTATTTACCAAGTAATTTACTTTTGTTACTTAACCGTGCTTAACCCTATAGCTTAGCTCTGTAGGTGTAATGTACCTACTTTACCTAAGTGATAGCTTTTGT
>JAQFYC010004849.1:0-15898 GCA_034694165.1 Tomocerus mixtus | reverse complement strand
ACTTCACTTGGCTTGGCCGCGTTACACAAACTCCCCTAGTTTCTAACGATGATGATAAGTCGTACTCCTGCCTTTATGTTACAACTTGAACAACGTCTCTCAATCTCAACTCATCTCAGCTTCTCTGTGAATAGTCAATAGCCACAGATTCACATTATATATAGATGTAGTACCTTCATCATCTCCCCTCTCTTCCTAAATATTCTTACAGAGCTTTACACTAACTTGTGAGAAAGGACTGGAACACTCATCTCACAGTAAGAAGAAAAACTAACCACCATCCCTTCCAAAATAATATAACTGTCAGTATGTATACATATAATGTAGTTACCCTAGTCTACGTCTGGTAAGTACACTACTGAGCACACAAAACTTAGAAACATGCAAGATGGGGAAGAAGGTTGCATAAGTTGCATTACATTACGTTTACGTACACATGTTGTGTAAAACGAATGATTATTTAATAGCCAGAATAGCCACCTAAATATTACACTCATACAAAATGACAAACGGCATAATATAGTAAAAGGTATAGCCCAGCCAGGGCAAGGCAAAATAATGCCCATACCTACAATGAGCATTACATAAGATAGTATTACATATCGAGGGGTTCACGTTTAATTTAACAATGCAACGATTGAATGAAATACTACTCATCAAACAATTACATCTTTTCCTATGCCGATTTAATCATTTTTATTTGATTTAACTTATTGATACTTCCACCCTATCTTCAAATCTCCTTAATACATAATCTATCCCCTTATTTCCACTTCAACAATGTAGCCTATCTAACGACAAACGACGTCCTTTAATTCCACTTCCCGTTCACTCATTCATGCGTTATGTGAACTATAAGCGGAAATAAGAAGTGAAATATATGAGTGATTCATTCGTGAATATTATACACGAATTTCAAACTGATTACATATTTATCAGACCATATATATGCAATAACTAAATCTTCCACCTTTTCCTTTAACACACTACTAAATGACGCATCAAGAAAATTAATTACAAATTCCGAAATCCTTTTTACATTAAATTATACAAAACTAATTTTCAATACTGGCACCGTGGCACCTACTTGTGACTAGACTGGACTTGTGGACTTATTACTAAAAATAACTGGCAACAACTGACCATCATACACCATAATATCAATATTGCATGAATATCAATTTTGTAATAATCTTTGGATAAAAATTAATGTAACTTAAAATAGATTATTATTAGTACGTAATAGTATGTAGTAAAAGTATAAAATATTTTGTTATTATAGCGAACCTGCGGCAAAGATGAATCAGGAGCGCTGTATCGCTTTATTATATCCAATGCGTCATCATCATCGTCGTCTTCCGGCCTGCAAAATTGAACATCTAATATTAATTATGCAATTAATTATACACAAACCTGTTGTATTTTGCGATTTGCTTTTATTCATTGTTATTAGTAGTTGTGTTGTCTGCAATAGACAAGTGTGGGTGTACCGCATTAGCTTCGGACTTAAAAATCAACTTTTTGGATCCCCTTATACAAAAATCCGATTTTTTGGATCCCATTGATTACTCATGAATGGGACACCGTAGAAAAGGGAAATAGTGCTCAGTGTTATTTTAAAGCCCTTTACTACCGCTTTCCATTGATACACATTTAGTATCAGACCAGGTTGTAAGGGGATTCAAAAAGTTGCTTCTTTCTAATGTCTAAGCCCAACCAAACCTAATGCCTAATGCGGTACCCCCAAACTTGTCTATAGGCATTTTCTGCAAAAATTATATTTTTGGCACTTCGGCTTCGGCTTTCGGCACATTATTATAATCTATCATCTATCTACTACCAACTACTATCAACTATATAATACCATACTAACTTACTAACCATACGCGAAATCTACAGAAATTAACTTCTTTTATACTACCAACACCAACTACTACCTACACTAATGACTAACAATATTATGTATTTTTAGCATTTAATTTTAAAATTACTTACATCCATACACCTGCAATCAATTCAATTTGTAAGACATGTGAATAATAGACACATTATATTAGACTTTTGAATTTATAAATGGTCATTATCATTTTGCATTTACGATAACAATTCATATTCATAATCAAACAGTCAATGAAATGTTTTGTTGAAAGATATAAAATATAAATATATATAACTAAAATTACTGACCTTAACGTACTAGTGACATTGGAATTATCCCCAAAAACGTGTAACTGCTTATCTGAAGGTTGAACAGACATATCTGGAGAATCTTGAATCTGGACTGGAAACTGGACGGATGTGGACAGAGGGGACGTGGAGTGGAGCTGGAGCGTGGCTTTCTGCTGGCTCCTCTTCTGTGAATCTGTTCTGTGACTGACTGAACGGGCTTTGTCAAATGAACACAGGAACACAAAGGAAATGGGAAGACCAAACCAAAAGAGCTAGTGGCGTGCTAAACGAATGCGAGTGTTTCAGTTTCATTTGCAAATTGCATAATATGCTCCAGTCAGTCTTCCACTTCCAGGATAGCAACAAGTTCATATGCCGCCAGAAGAGATCCTTTCACAGCTTCCTGTTGTATAATTTTGATTTTTCCATTACCCATACACTTTCCAAACAGAGACAGATAGAATACAGCATTCAGAAAGACAGAATGGAATATAAACCGCGCTAAATTGTAGCCGAAAGGCCGGAGACAGTAAGCCGACGCCGATACAGTCGGCGGTAGCAGTAGCGAAGTCTAGATTATCTCAACAAGCAGAAAATAGTGGCCATAATTCACAAATGTCACAATACCGGTACACTGTCCCCATCTACACAGAACTAATTGTTGGGAATATGGCAAAAATTAATGGGAACTGAAGAATTGACTTAACTTGGAAAATGCAAGTTAGATTTGACTAGAATAAACTTGGAAACTTCAATAATTAGCTTAAGGATGGATATAAGGGTTCCGGCACAAAGAGGTTACGCATGTAAGAAATCTCGTATATATGAATATATGGTATTAAAAAAATCAAGATCATGCTCAAGAAATCAATTGGATAGATATGCCATAAAGAGGTATTCTCTTCGCTTTGGTCAACAAAGACACTGAAAGATATAACATAATAATGTTTGCAATTTCAGCCACTTATTTTGTTCTTAATTTAGAAATGTTTCAATTGAATTGAATATAATATTTTCTTATTTATTGTAGGCTTTATTAATTGGATTCGTGTTTAGTTGCTTTTATGTATTTCGAAAGTTATGCCCCTCTTCCAAAAATTGGATAAGAGCTATGGGCTGTCGGCTAACTTACAGTAAACTGTTTTTCTGCTGCGGTTTGTCCAGAGATGTTACTGATTTGGATTTTGGGGTAAGATGATGGCTTTCGTTCCTGGCAAGCTTGAAAGTTTCGCGGAATAGTATTGCATTCTATGATCGTACTATAGCCGCCGTTTTCAAATGCATTTATTATCAGTTGCAGTTGTTGGAACACCGGGTTTAATAATCATTTTCTTTGGAAATCAGCTGTTCATAAATTATTGTGGACGATCCATGGTCATTTAGCTCAGTCTGACTCATCGTCTTCAGCGTACAGCTGACAGCACATCGTATTAAAGGTGAAAGATAATCAATCAAATGATATAATTAATTGTTTGAGTCATCAGCGCATAAATATTTAATTACTAATTCCAGCACTCCATTTCTTCATTCTTTATGTTGAAACGACTTTAGCAAATAATTTTTAATTTTCGTACTATTTTAGGACAGACTATAACCAGTTTGGAAGTTTGGATACTCCAAATTCACTGACTAATAATGTTCAAAAGGAAGTTAAAAGCTTTAGAATATCCAGCGGTGGATAACTTTGATCTGTCAGGTACGTTGAGATTGAGATCGTTATCGTAAGCATTAGATATTTTTGCAGGATAAGTAATCAGCGAACATTAAGCATTAAGCCAAAAGTATATTTTACGTGTAATGATCAATGCATAATGGTTAGTTATGATGATGGTGGTAATTAATTTTTATAGATGAAACCAAGTTTCGGGAGTTGATTGTGTGGCTAGAAGATCAAAAAATAAGACAGTACCAGCAGGAACAAAGGGAATCTTTAAGGAATGTTACTTCTCCCACGTGGCCGGCCGTGTTTGAAAAGTACATGAAGGATACAAATATACCTTTGTCAACTGCTCAAAGAGCTGAAAGAATTGACTGGTTATTGGGGATGGCAGTCCGTTTAGAATATAGTGATCATGGTATGACAAAAATAATTATGTGCCACATCTTAAATATAGTAATTTTAGTTTTTGTTAGCGAAAATACCAATGCCTCCACTATCTGTATGATTGAAGGCCTATTTTATAAGAAACTTTATTTTTTGTGTCTAGTTGAAAAATATTCCAGCGCATCAGCAGAACTTATTAAGACCAAGTCACAACAAGCTCCAACAATGGTTACTGCGAATCCACTCGACAAACTAGACTGTAAGCTTCTTTATTTTCAGGCAAGCAATAATTTGTATGAGAATTAATTAGCATAAAATCATAATTTGTTTCATTGTAGTCAGCAGTCCAGAGTTTATAGCGGGCGTAAATTCCCTGGCTGACAAACTGAAAGTTTCAAAACACACAAATCATCTTGTCACTTTAGAAGCCATTGCGAAATTAATTAAAACCAAATATAATAAGGAAGCCATAAGACATAGAGAAATGCCACAAAAACAGGTTAGTCTTTCAAGTCTTAGTTCGATTTGCTTGCATAATTTCTGTATAATTTACTAGGTATTTCTTTTAATGTGTATATTTTCAATATAATTAGGAAGAGCCGTTTCCTCTTCACGAAATGGATTTGGGTTTTGATAGTGGAGATCGTGTTTTAAACCAAGCTTCCAGGGTAAAATATACGCTAATAATACATATGAGATGATTAAGGACACGGTTGCTTGCGCCACGGCCGAGCTTCGATGGTAGCTGGATAGGGATGGGTTATAGTGTGTGATATAAGCAATACCCCCTTCGCAAATATACTTTTCTTGGAAATTCACTGTTTGAAAGTTATGAAGTTTGTAAGTTTCAGGGCTCCTATCTAATTGTAGGTAGCTCGATAAATACTACATGGATTTGTATATTTTAGGCTGTTGTAAGAAAAACATGGACAAAAAGTTTAAAGCTACCATCTCAAATCGATCAGGCAATAGTTTTTAAGTAACTTGGGGCCAGCGGACGAAGTTTGCCTTTTCCAGACTTAGACTGCAAACATAATTTTCAAGCAACAGATTTTCAAGAAATGTGCATTTTCATAAATCCGTATTGTATCGCGTTCCCTAATACCACTAGAGGGTCAAGCTCGGCGCAGTGAACAACCACTGCCGACCTTAATAATCTCTTCCACTAGTAAAAACTTGCTTTGGAGTTAATTTTCTGGGCAGATAACGTAGAAATACATTGCAATTAAAGCCGTAATTGTGAATTTTTTATATTTTTAGATTCTGCGTTTACTTTACATTCACGATTTACGAGATCTCCAAACAAAAATTAATGAATGCATTGTATCTATACAAACAATTACAGCTAATCCTAAGACTGATACCAGATTGGGCAAAGTGGGATTCTAATTTTCTTATAATGCTGTTGCCCTAATTTACTAATTATTAACACTAATGTGTATATCATTTTAATTTTCTTTTTCAAGTGTTTACTTACCAAAATAACTATCCAGTGAAAATATTTGTGCATTGAAATCATACTGATTACAGTTAATTAATAAAGTAAAATCCACTGTTTGGATTTTAACATAAATTCGTTAGCACCCTCTAATTACACTACTCTAGGCCGACTATTGAGTTTCTTTAGTTGAATTTCATGCTTTTCTTATCATGTTCTCCAGTAATATTTGTGAATATTCGGATTTTTTCATACATAGATGTCTTTAGAAAATAACCGGACCTGTTAACGTTGCTATGGTGGTTTTCATCTAAAACGCAATCTTTGGAATCATACACAAATTAGCAAAATGGTTCAGTAATTTAGTTTGTCATTCATTTTCTCTCATGATTCAGACGATTTCGAGAGCTCAATTTCATTCGGACCATAAACCAAATTTCAGTGATAGATAGGCTACAAAATACACCGATTCCAGGCTCATCGTTCCGGGCACATTGTAAGTGACACTGTTTTATTGTGGAGAAGGTGCTAAAACGATTTTCTTGACAGCAATAGTAACGACAAAGTAATGATTTGTATATTTCAAAGAGGATACCTTTAACTGTTTCCGTGAGCAACAGTGAATGTACCGGCCACCTAACAATTTCTTTAGCTGACATTCATTCCACTTTGGAAAGATTCATTTTCTCTTTTGATTCGGACCTGTCAAGTCGAAATCCTCAATGTCATCCAAGGTATCCAATATCATGAGCCCCACCAGCTCGGAAGTTAATGCCTTGGAAAAGAAAGGGTACATGATTTCTCGGAAGATTGGGCAAGGGTCATATGCAACTGTACATTTAGCAGAGTATAGCGAAGGAGGGCGCAGAGTTAAACTAGCCTGCAAAATATTTGACAAGGAAAGGGCCCCGAAGGACTTCCTGGATAAATTCTTCCCACGTGAACTGGATATTTTAACAAGAATTGAAAATGCACACATTATACAGGTTCACAGCATATTGCAACGAGGACCTAGAGTCTTTATTTTCATGCGATATGCAGAAAACGGAGATATGCTGGATTTCATTCGCCAAAACGGATTGGTCCCAGAAAGACAAGCCAAGATTTGGTTTCGACAAATGGTTCAAGGTCTACAATATTTGCATTCCCTGAATGTGGCTCATCGAGATCTAAAGTGCGAAAACATTCTGCTGTCTCGTCATTGGAATATTAAATTAGCGGATTTCGGATTTGCTAGATTTTGCGTTGACGTAGATGGTTTGTTTTTATTTCAATGCCTATATACTATATAAAATCCATTTTTACATGTCCATATTATGATAATGATAATTTACAATATGCAATGGGGTACGAGATTAGCATAATTTGTGGTACTTTATAAAATGCTTTCACTCGATCCTTTATTACGTATCGTTAAAGTTAGTTAGATGTAATAACGTATATAATAAGAAATCAATTCAGCTTCCAGATAAGTAAATATAATTTTTGCTAATTTGAATAGGGAAAAGAGTTTTGAGCCAAACATATTGTGGGTCCGCTGCATACGCTGCTCCAGAAGTGGTCAGTGGAACACCATACAACCCTAAATTAGCTGATGTATGGTCTATGGGCATCATATTGTATATTATGGTCAACGCCACAATGCCCTTCGATGACTCCAACCTAAAGAAGCTACTCAAGGATCAGTTAGCTAGGAAATGGGAGTTCCGGTCTCGTGTCAAAGATGTTCTGTCTCAAACTTTGATTACATTGGTGCGTACAATTTTGGAACCGGATATCACACTTCGGATAACACTAGATCGCATTTCCACACATGAGTGGGTTCGCCGTGATGCCACATCTGCTTCGCAAGCAACTACAGATGTCCATGATACTCCCGTTCCATTGCAACTTACCTGATGACCGATTTACAAAGAACGGTCTTCCTTCTGAGTACGATCATCTAACCTCTTACAAAATATCTGATGAAACATCCCGGTTACAATTTCAATCGACTCACTTACAATTTCTTCATATCAAATTCTAAATTTTCAGTAAGTATTTTTATACGATGATTTGCATAGCATTCAGCCGGATTCAGCATATTATGTAGAAATATTAGGCAATGTAAGAGCCTAAATGAAACAATTATGAATTCTTTATTCATCAGGTTATAGTATATGAAATCGGATTACACAAAACGAAGAATGGCATGGAAAATGATAATCTATCTATTCCAATCTACAGTGACATTTTTACTCGTTTACATAAATCATATAAGCATGCTAACACATTAGAACTAATAACTATTTTTTAATGCTGAATTGTGAAATCGCTTTCAAATTTCTAGTCATTCTTTGGTAGATTAAAAAAGATAGAACAAATCAATGTGTTACTTTAAAATTATTAAATCATATAATATGTAGATTTGTAAAACAAAACTAAGATTACATTTTATTCTGGTTTCTTGTAGCTTTTGTATTTAATTATTCAGTCAGGTTCGTTTTTATTATGGTTGTGTCGAAACGGTGGTAAATTCAGCAACCTGGCTGCTCCTAGACCTATAAGACCTATTTCAAGAAAAACATGGATATAATTATCATTGCATAAAATATATGATTGTATCAAAATATTGAAAATTAATCCCATAATTGATTGCGTAGAATGCATACCGGAGCCAAATAATCCAATTATATACTTTTCAGTCACAGATTTTTTGATTATTGCTGACCGTGTCACATAAACACCTGCGCCAAGTAATCCTCCTCCAGATACCAATCTACATGCTAAGCAATCTTTGTTTTCGACCATTATTAAGGTTTTTGCCTGAATTAGTCTGTATTTTCTGCTGAGATAAATTGCTGGTGATCAGGAATGCATCAATTGCTCTGTTCCCTCTGAAAAATCATTAAAATTCTACAATTTTGTAATAATACCCATTGTATTTCGTTCCCCTACTAAATAAGCAGGGCCGGACCCGGTTTTTAATCTCATTTTCACGCATAAACTCCTCTGTATAATTCCCACATACAAAGCCTTGGTATGGTACCTATACATAATATGATTTTGCAGCATAAAATATATATCGTAATTTTAAAAACCTTTCCAAAATTGCTTATAAATACAGTAATTAGTAATTGCTTATACATATAAGTAAACTTAGTTTTAAATTATCTTTCCATGTCATATCCATATGCATATACATATTTTATCTGCCAGCGTATATAATAATGTTATGTGATACCCCGATACCTTGATAACGTGGTATATTTAAATTGTTAGCTTACACACATGCTTCCATTTGAAGAAGCGTGGACGCGTTAATATTTACATGTGGAAAGTTGGAAATTGTAATTTAATCATTTAGTTTTGCAGTTTTCGTAAATAAAAGGAAGAAATCCGAATTTGTGTCACAGAATTCCAAATATGACAGGTAAAATTAATCATACTATATGTCTTGAATAACAATATTACTTTTGGAATGATTACGTGTTAAATAAACTATTTTTGTATTATTTATGTTTACAAGTTAAAAATATAGATATTTATGATAATATAAGCATTACCTTTAATATTTTATGTCGAAATACTTTCACTGGTTATGCAATCCTGCCAGATACCAATTTTGTTGGAGCTAAACTGGAATTTTAGCTGAGAAAAATTTTATTGTAACCATCGTTGTTAATGTTTGCTCACAGCTAAAGGGGGAATCACCGCTGCCGCTACCAAGAGGCGGGCACCAATTCAAAAGTTTGGAGCACCTATCTCCCAAAAAGTCAAAAAGATAGAAACTTCAGAAGAGGAGGAGGAGGATGATGACGTTCTTAGTGGCTCGGATTCGGATGTGGATAATGAAGATGAAGTGGGTCAAAGTTCTGCAGAGGAGGGTGGAAGTGCTGATGGAACCTTAGAGGATGGAGAAGATGAAGATTCGGAGGGTGAAAGTGCTGATGGAACCTTAGAGGATGGAGAAGATGAAGGTTCGGAGGGTGAAAGTGCTGATGGAACCTTAGAGGATGATGGAGAAGATGAAGGGTCGGAAGGTGGAAGTGCTGATGATGCATTAGAGGATGGAGATGATGAAGGTTCGGATGTTGGAAGTAACGAGAATGCGTCAGAAGAAGAAGAAACGGAAGAAATTTCAGGATGGGCTGATTCAATGGCAAAAATTCTAAAGAGTACAAAACCGAAGCACAAAAAAGTTCTTATTCTCTCGAGAGCAAAGAAAGATTATGAGGTGAATGTCGTACTCGTACTGTCAACTGACTGCATATCTGCTAACTTATGAACAGCATATCAACCCCGTGCGAATATAATAGAATTAATTGAAAATTACTATTTTACACTATCTAGATAAGAATTGCTCCTCCCACCAAGAAACCAAAACTTAGTGAACAACTGGAGATTGATGGTGTTGAGGTTAAGGAGGAGGAAGAAGCTCCTGAAGATGCCGTTTCGGAAGTCCCTGGCCTATGTTTGAAAACTCAAAGAAAATTAGAATTAAAGCAAAAGCGATTGGTAAGTTTCTGTTTGCGTTACCTATTTCCAATTTCGGACTTCGCCTAGTCCTTGGTAAATCCGAATAATCGGACTAGTGTTAATTAGTATATAATTATTTTTAATTGCATTTTTTCTTTCCACTATTAATGGTTTTTCTGTGATTATGGCAATAGGAAAAGCAATGGGAAAATCTTAGTAGGAAAAAACCTGAAGACGGCGATGTCCAAGTAGAACGAGCATTACTTAAAATTGCTACTAAGTAAGATCCACTTATCCACTAATCAATCAATTCGCAATTACAACTGTTTATATCCGTATTTTATAGGTACATGACTTGTCAGTAATAACTTGATTGATTGTTTCTGTAATATTGCAGGGGCGTTGTTCAGCTTTTTAATGCAGTTGCATTTCAACAAAAAACTGTAAAAGGAAAGTTAAGAGAAGTGAGAAATTCTGAATTTAAAAAGGACAAGATACTTTCTCAGACAAAGGATATGTTTAACTCAACGCTAAAGAAGAGTGGTGAAATGGGAAATGAAGATGACGTTGAGATAAAAGAAGAAGTTGAAGATGACAAAAGTATAGTTAGGCGCTCTAAGTTAGAGAAAAGTAATAGAAATTCTAAGAAGCCAACATGGCAAGCCCTTCAAGATGATTTTATGTTAGACGCTAAAATGAAAGACTGGGACCGAAGTAGTGGCAGTGATGACGATTAATATATTGACAGATTGTATAATGTGTTTTAAATAATAATAATAAATATTTATCTTTGAATTATAAGTACATGGAATTTTGGGTTATGTATATTATGCAGCTTTTCTAACGGTTAATTTTGTTTCTGGCAAATGTTTACAATGATTAGTTACACGATAAGCAAGTATCAATGTAGATATAATGTATAGTTCACTATTTCATATCCTTTGAGGGCTATCATTATTGTTACGAGTGCCGCGTGAAGGTTGAGGATCGTCATTACCACTTGTCAAAACATCTTCTATCCAAATGTGTAACAGGTTCAGCTGATTTTTACAAATACTATGTTTTTGTTTAGGATGAGAATAAAATAAGCCATCCACGCCACACTTGCGAAGATTTTTGAAAGTACTTTTCGCCCACTTGCCTTTAACTAGTGGATCTTGGAAACCTTGGCTCATGAATAGTTTAGGCATTTGTGGCTTTAGCTCTTCTTTTCCTTTCTTCAAATATTTGTCTATAAATGGTTGCATAAAATCGGCACCTGGTTTGAGTGCAGAGTCTTCAAAAATTCCATTATAAACGTGTCGAAGATTCGCTTCTGTTCCTGTATTACCATGTGTTTGTTTTTCAATAACTAGTGGCTTTTCCGGTAATTTTTTGTGTTCTAAGTGCTATGTCATATAAACGAAGAGGACTCTGAAGTTAAGTTGCAAATATTAAGATATGGGAGTGACATTATTTACAAAATTGGGCATGTACCTCGAAAATAATGGAATTCTTTGGAACATAAGAAGATAAGGCAAAAACTCCAGCTAGTTGTGGATGAAATCGGTAGCCTAAATGTAAAGCCATTGAACCACCACTTGAAAATCCTAAATTTAATTACATCTTGATTTTACTAGAATCCTTTATTAGCACAAATCCATATTTAAAAAATATCAATTTAAAGTTGCTTTGGCGTTACCTCCAATTACCATCTTAGATAGTGGAATCCCAGAATTTTTATGTTCCTGTAATATCAGTTTGCTTAGCTCGTTTGCTGTACTGTTTATAGAACTCAAATCTTCTGGTGCGTTAGGGTCAAAGGAAAGTCGATTAAACCAGACAGACTCAGGCTGTTTGACCAAACAAGTCTTTAGTTAAACGAGTCGTAGGTATTATACAAAATTAAGTATGCAACCTTGTGCTAAAAGGTACTTTAGATATATAATATCGGTAATTGTAGAAATAGTTAGTACACTTGTTCAGCAATTTTAATAGGTTAATTACTCTTAGCATACCTTATTTCCATGCGGGTGGTAAGGTAATTTGGGGGCAGATGGATACAACACTCGGCATGTATTAAATGTAAAATCTTTGTCTAAAATTTTGTGCAACCATGTCTTTAGTCCAGAGCCACTGTCACCTGCAAAGAGAAAGTATACGGAAATGCATACTCATGAAACATAAGAGCACGTTTTGTATTGTACTTAGCATTAATTGTTAAGTTATTAACCAACATGGTCCATGTAGAAAGAACACACATCCTTTCGTCATTTTGCCAGTGGCTTGTGTGATTTCTGAAATACTGGTAGAAGCTGCACGTTGCATTTTTACGGATGTTGAAGTTAAAGGGTTCGAATTTCTACTGATAATTTTTTGAAATATAATTTCTCTAATCGTATAATCTTTCCATGAAGATATGGGACTATAATTTTTAATGCTTTTCTACCATCTTGTAATTGAATTTATTATCTAAACCTAGCAGAGCCGAATGCTTACTTTTACTACAGTTTTCTACGTCTATCTGCATTTGACTACATCTTTATCTCAAGATATCTTCTACAAATATGATTTCTAGAATTTTTGTTTTTGGTGGAAACTCTCCATCTCTATGGGACCATATATTTAATGGTAAATATATGAGGTAATTTTAGAAATGATTCTTCCCCTTATCGGTGGCATGTCAATATCAAACTTTATACTTAAAGTCAATACTTTAATGCTAGAAAACTGTTTTTATGATGATTATTTTTCATGCTTGCCATCATGTCACTAACTGCATGCTATACTATTAAAGTTCAAGCAATCAATTCCCCTACAAACCATACCAATTATTATGATATTGTTTTGGACGCATGTATACTGTATACTTGACTGGTATTGTACAGGTAATACTGGGATTACCAAAAATGAAAATTGGGCAAAATAATGACACACAATCTTATAAGCTTCCAACAACAATTTTTTATTTACAGTTCATATTCTATAATCCTGCACATTTACAGAGTTAGTGAATTTATAGCTACTAATTTACTCTCACTACATACTACATAACGTATTTTATGTAGAGTGTAGAAGTAAAAGTACTATTTACTATATAGGCTAATCGTACGTAAGCGTTGATCTTTTATTTGACACAGTTTTACTTAATTTCATGCTTCGCTATCTCTATAATACAGCTTTATTGGTAAGATTTGGCATAGCCTTAATAAACTACAATACTATACTATCTTATCTGTTATCATTTAACTTGGCTGGTTATGTCTAGTGTTACATAACTCTATAGACTCATGAACACAAGACAAATCCACAAGGAATGTTGTATGTATCGTATCTTACTTCGCCTTTCTAAGATTACAGTACACAGTACAAGTAACTAAGTTAGGTTGTACATTATACATATTATTATTTCTAATTAATTGCATTCTAAGTACATTTAAAATTAATTCATACATAAATAAGTATTTTAGTTTCTACACTTGTTTATACTAATTATTATTATTTCATATAAGTATTCTTAAGTTTAGGTTAACATTTACTAGTTTTGTACAATATTTACAAAGGGTTACTGCACAATCTCGGCATACACTGGCATCGCATTGCATTGACTTCAACAATTTTAGCATTGCTACAATCCTAGTGTCACTACAAACTAATTATAATTATAATTATACGTATAGACTAGTTAATACAAGTTATTAAAAATGTCATACCTTAAATATTTATTAAATATAATATACTACCTTTACGAACCGGAATGTTCAACTTTTACTACGTAATTAGTTACTTACTTAGTAATAATTACTGACCAAAAACAGAGGGAATCTCTGTACTTAAAGCTAAAGTTAATTACAATTCAATTAGTCTGACAGTTACATTGAAGACTCGATCATTCTGAGAATGAAAGTAATCTACTGACTGTTTTCCTAAAGTATATGACTAGATTTCACTCAAGCCTGGAGCCAACCTGTGACCGGCAGTTGCTTAGCTAATTTCTTTCCTTGCTCTAATTAAATCTAAATCCCTACTATAATGTTGACCTATTTATTCAGGTATTTGCATACCTTTTATACACCTTTACATGACTTTTCCTATGTATACTTACTTACTTACACACCTTACTATCAACTTTCTCCTCAAAATGTTTTGTTTATTTTTATTCCTGAAATGATACACCATTAAAAAATTACATAAATCGTATACTGTAATCCTATTTATGTATTAACTAGTTAGTAGTGAAAGAAGGATTATATTTGTCTCCTGAAGAAAGCATCCAAATTAGCTTTGATTTAAATTCGTAGACTTTCTCCATTTTTATCTACCTTTCACTACTTTCTATTTCTTATACATTTCCCCATTAATTTTTCTAAAAATGTTAATAAACCATACAAGCACACAAATCCGGCCGGACGTATATCCCTCATTCACACCCATTCATTCCCCATTCTACATAAATATTACAAAATTAGCTCAGTTAAATTATTTCCCATTTATTATTTGTGGTGCAAACTTTAAAAGGGAAGCATTAAAAGAGCTTATCTGGAAACTCAAGCTGATAACCTATTTATATGAGTTCCTTCGAATCATACCTGAGCTGATACTGATAAAATGAATCCTAAAATATTCCCCCATTCACAAAATCTTTTGCACTTACTGGAAAAGCATAAGGAAAAAGATGAAATGCGAATCATTTGTGAATAGGGGAATCTTTGGTTTGTGAAACAACCTATTTAGCTAGCATCTTTATAAAACCACAACCTAAAGCATCTGAACGTAAATTATGCTTAATATGAAAAGGAAAGTCGCTAAGACTTTCCTGTCTGAAATAAGAAATGAATACGGAGACGTTCTTTACAACCTAAATTGACTATTTGGTTTCATTGTTAATGATTGTAAACAAACAAAATGACTATTAATGCATTCAAATTCTTAACATATACTTTATTTCCCTAATATTGCATTTTCCACTAACTAGACTATATACTCCTTGGACTAGCTTTACCTAAAATCTTAAAAGCTTTCTGCTACCCTCTTCAAACCTTAAAGCATTGTCAACGCGAACCTCTACTTCTACCTCTCAACTACCTAACACCTATTTAAATTGCATGAAGTTATTCATTATGCTAATTACTTATTGTAGGATCATAATAATATCTTCTATGTAGTTATACATGTACATAGTTAAATACAATTATAATTCTCAGAAAGGACGACGAAAAGAATACTGTCTAAAGAGTGAGAGAGCAAGCGATGGAGACAGGGACGCCGCTCTCGCAAACAGAGATCAAGTACTCGAAGAAACAGGAAGAAGTAACCCAGCAGCAGAAGCCTGATGCATCATTAGCCTTGAGGACAATGACGATGACATAGGAATCATACCGGCTTCCTCTGAGTCACGACTCCCATGACTGTGACTTATTGTCAGATGACTGGCAAGGGAGGGCAAACTGGCAAATGTAAGTGGACAGCGAGGACAAGTGAAGATATCTGGTTCGGCGGACGACTCCCGGGTTCTTGTCTCTCGCCCCTGTCTCCGTTTGTGGGATTCTGACGATGAGACAGAATTCAGTGACAATGGAGAGAGTGGAGTTACCATTGAATGATTATTGGGAGAACAGGGAGTGCTAATGGATTGCTCTCGAGCCCCTCGGGGAATAGATTCCTCTTCGGAAAATCCTTGTGTTGGATTGAGATGGGACGAGAGATGCATTTGGAATTTTTTCGGGTCGTTGAAATTTTTTCGACAGATTACGCACGTAAATGGGGTGTCCATTGAGCTTGGGTGGTAGCTTGTATCTGGACTTTCTCTA
>JAQFYC010004848.1:0-15898 GCA_034694165.1 Tomocerus mixtus | reverse complement strand
ATGAACAAAAAATGACAAAAATTTTCGCGCTCCGCGCAATTTGTTAAATATGTATGTTTTAGGTCTTTAATTTGCCTTAAAACGCCAAAAGTTTTGCACACCAAGCTGTAATTTGGGAATAAAATTAGCTTCCTACTGTAAAATTGGGCAAAAATGGTAAAAAACTTCGGCTGCGCGCGATTTATTAAAATTCCGTGCGCAAAAAACTGATGAACCCCCCCTGGAAAATTTTCTGGATCCGTCACTGGGCTTGTCTTAATACACAATGAAAGTAATAATAATCATCTTAACTAGGTATCTGTAGTAATAGTGTCTAGTGCACATCACTGTATAATATTTTATTGACTTTAGTATTACTTTGTTACCCGCATGCACACGAAATATGTATGTCCACAAAAATTAGGTGCATATTTGTCCTGTCCTGTGTGTAATTTATTAGTTTATTAAAACTACATTGCGTAGTATACCACGTTCTTTCCGCTTCACTTACTTTGTGTATAAAAAAGACTACAGTAAAAACATCTTATGAGATTTATTAGTAATTAAATTACTATTTCTCGAGTGTTATAGTACACCGTATTTTACGAAATAGTTCCCCTGGGGAATTATAATTTCAAGCCTACTTTTAAAGTCAAAAAATTCATATGGGGAATTATTTTGTCCATGGGGAATTGTGGTTTAAATTGCAAAATTTTAATTTCTTTAAAATTTCATACCAAATCAGTTATAGCAAATAGTACTATATAGTATAGGCACTTATACATACAAATAATTTACCTTTGCAAAGTCTTATCTACATTACCTTTACCTTTACACATACGTCAGCACTTGCGTCAGCATTTCTTTAATACACTGTTCCATACTATTCAACATGGGGCACTATTTTGTGCATGGGGAATTGAGGTTTAAAGTCCCGATTTCTTTACAAAAACATGCAATATTCCCCCAATGGGGAACTAATTGGCCGTGGGGAACTATTTCGTAAATTACGGTAACTACATAAAGCTTTTGTGGGGCTGCAGGAATATACTTCTGTTCTTTTTTGCTTGACTAAAGTATTTCCTCTAAATTGAAGTAGACATGAAGTTAGGCACTAAGGTAGACATACATATAGTTTGATATGTTTCTAATCTTTCTAACGTACGAGCAGTCACGGCCCAGTTCCTCTATTCTGCTAACATGCTTACTTGTATATCCACAAAGTCTTTTTCATCATAATGAGCTAAATAATGAATAAAGTTACCACTGGCAATAAAAAAATCGCGTCTTCACTTCTATTTAGGATGGTAAACTTACTCATACTACTATGCCTATGTATGACTAGATAGTCAGAAGCACGTATATGAAAGAATGGGTAATCCACGGTAATTAAATGCAGCAAAATTTAATTTAGTAGCAGTACAGAATTAATAGCTTAAGAAAGTTGGAAAAACAACTTTGTAGCAAACAGAATCTCTGCTTTTAAGATCTAAGAAGAAAATGCTACATTATATTTCATGCTTGTTTGTTCTAAAGCATATATGCAAATAGCATATTGTATACAATTGCAGTTACTATTTTTAATCTTCAATAGTACATTTATTGCTGGCTTACAGGAAATTGAAAGTATCTCTTACGAGATATTATTTAATGCTTGCCTTCTTTCGGTGTACTTACAGTTCTTAAATAACAATTAAAAAGTATTTATTTAAAGTACTTTAGTATTTATATGCATATACATATAAATTATGGTTTTGTAGGCATGACCAATGCATTAATTACAGTTACAGCAAATAACTGACCACTACATTAATAAATTAACTAATCATGGATTATGATTTATTGGCCAGCAATTAAATTTTCTAGTTTATTGTTTTGTACCACAGACTTCCTAAGCACAATAGCACTACTACTATTGTATATTTTAGCTACACAAACCTATTAAATTACTGAACAACAGTAGAAACTATTTACATATTTCGCTTATACACTTCATTTCTTAGGCCGAGACGTAAATGCAATACATACCTAGAATACCTACTGCCCATAGGTCACGGTAAGTCACACAGTAATCCACAGCAAAACGCCAAGTAGTAGCCATTTCTAGACTATTTTTCAAATTCCAAAACAAAATGATTCGCAAAGGGAAAATTCTTTTGAATGCTTAAATATATTCCCATACTACATAAAATTGCCTCTTTTCTGGGACTAAGTCATATATATAGTCAAGGCAAGTAGATAATAGTAGTACGCTCTATTATGTCTACTTGCTTTGTATATAGTATTGTGTGGTAAATGAAATGGGGACGTTAGGCTGGAGCTTCCATGGAAGCTGTATATAAATATTAGATTAGACTTTCAGATCAGAAAAACAATTCACATGCCCATGTCAGTTTCATTGTTTTATTGATCTGCATGGTCGCCTTAACAAAAGGGTAGTCAACATCAAAAGACAGAAGGGAAGATATAGTAGAGATGGGGAAGACGTAAAAGGTTTCCCTTGCTAGCGAATCCTTACACACATGTACGTCCTAATAACACATTACAATTGATCCTTCCTCATCATACTTCCCTTTCAAAAAATCGCTATCGCATTCTGCACACTTAAGATGACGACTCATGGAGACTCACAAGTTAAGGAGAGCTTGGAGTTAATAAATATCTTCATGACCAAAACACTCCAAAAAGACTTACTGACTAAACGCAAAAGGTTTAAATACTTTACAATGCACAACCCTAGACCCTAACATGTGCTAAATTCTTTTTGTTAAATACAATTTTTGCATAAGTTTTGTGGATTTCCATATTATTATCTGATACTGTCTTGTCAACTGTCAAGTACTCATATCAACATATACTAGTACACTTATAAATAAATAGAGCAAATAATAAGTAGAAGCATTATCGTGACATTAAAATTTATGCTGTATTCATTCACACAGCATTGTACATTGTAACGATGCATCGACTATGTAATGCAATGGAACTTCGTTCTCGAACAATGAGAAATTGTTTTAAATATCTTATTAGTTTAGTAGAATCTTTGTGTGTTTAATTATAGGGGCGTGTGCTTCTGTATTCGTGTATTATACTTAGGCGACAATGCAATGCTGTCTGTTATGTGTGCCGTGAATTTATGGCCCATCCCAATTCATTCAAAATATAGGACGATATTAATTATTTATTTAAAGCAAGAATAATTTGTTTATATATGTTGATTTTCAATTAAATGAAATCGTATTTGTAAAAGGAAAAGGAGGAAAGTAAGTACATCTTTAGGAATTGGTACATGCAAAATTAGGATACATATATAAAGATATACCATATGCATGGTCGAATATTATTATGAAGGAGTTATATCGTGCGATGATTCAATTCTTGAGATTTCTGCTCGGTATAATTTATTATACCTAACTCCACATCTTTCCAAAAACAACAAGATATTGGTGTATACTGCTTTCCTTTTCTTCTCATCTTTGAAAGGTAAAAAGATCATAAAAGATTAATACTTCATACGTAGAAAGTAGATTGGTAAAGAGATGAAGTTCATTCGTGGCCATGACCTGGAAATAAAATTAACTTGTTTGATGTGAGTGAACTGCTGTGTACATATACTTTTAAGTATGTATGTGGAGTAGCTTTCCAGTTGAGAAGGGAAACAATTCCTAGCTAAGTAAAGTACTTTTCCCGGAAGAATGTCCTTGTCACTCAGCTTATTAACTTCAGCTTCCTAGCGCACTAGTCTATAAAGGCGTTAGCTCAACCAAATCTGGTTTTGTCAGAATTCGCTCGAACTAACTAAGTCTTTCGCTTACAAATGCAAAATACCGCCTAATACTACTCTACTCCTTCAATTAATCTGTTCAAAAGCTAACCGCATCAGGAAATCATCATTCTCCCATTATTTTACATAATTCAAATATGCATGTATACATACATAATATACAACAATATAGAATATACTACATATAATATGGCCCTATTGTTAAAATGATAAATCTATAGACTTCTAGTACTTTTATAGTAGAATATATACAAGCACTACATACACTGGAAATCGTTAAGCTTGTTAGAAACAAAAATTGTCTCACAGTTTGTCTCAGGTATGTGTATGCGAGTATTTGTACTACCTATGTACTGTGTTTGTAGTAGTGTGCATTATGGGAATATGTATTGACAAGTACAACCTACGTTATAAATGCAGTAATCAATTAATGCAGAGTAACTTTATCAGTTAAGGGATTGCTTCAGATTTTTATAAAGCTTATATAGCTTTCTGTGAGTTTTACTAATCGCATGAATAATATTAGCATCTGCGATAAATAGACCACAGACTAACAACTTACCTAATCAATCGCATTAATACTTCAATAAAAGAGTAACCAGTAAAAGTTCAGTAAAAGAGCACTTAAAGTCACGTCAATGGGACAGACACCTTTAAGTGTCTCGTGCAACTATCACTACGCAGCAGTATTATAGCGAGCACGTAGATTCCAATTACAGCTTGGCATCTGACACGACGTGAGACGTGACAGAATGGCTAATCTTTCCTGATTTAAAAGTCAAATACGAATAGTTAGCACTAAAAATGTATTTTATGAGCATGCACACGAAAAACGTACTGAAATAATGATGATGGTGATACATAACCCAGTGACACAATGTGATATGAGCAGAGATGATTCGGCAGAACTCTGACAACAAAATGTCGCATTGCTTGATGTAGACGGAATTTTTATTCGGATCAAAGAAGGATCACCATTTTGCTCATCTGCGTAGTTGGTTTACTTTTATGGGTTGCTTAATAAAAACGTAGGAGTAAGTAGGTAGTGGGTACACATATTCCAATATTGTCTAGATTGGATGTGTAGGATATGAATTACCTGGATAGGATGGCGATGGTGGGATTGTGACAGGAGTCAGGAGAAAGACATAAAACGTATGCCATGTTAGCTACTTTGGTTTCCGAAATCGATTTTGTCCCAGTCATTATTTATTTACAACCATATAGTGCTGTCTACTACGGTTCTACATACGGACATGTTCCTTTTGAAGAGTTATTTAATTACGGACAAAGCTCGTCTTTTTGAATACAACAGTAAGTACTTAAATAGTACACATTCAATAGTAATAATAAGTTCCATTGCAACAACTAATCTTAAGTATACTAATAAAGATGAGTATAAATGTATCCTTTTAGCGTAATATTGTGTTTTACTATGGTAGAGGTATAATTTGTCAACTAAACATTAGTTACGTAACCTATTTACCTACACTGAACGTATTATCGTAATGTAATAATGGGATTGAGGTGAATGATGCCGAGGTGGGATGACCTGGCCTGGGTTAGCTGCTTGCTTGATGCTGGACCAATTGCCTAAATATATCTCCTAGTATGATGCAGTACGTTACAATATGTAAGCTATACTTCACAAGGTAAAGTTTAAGAGCTTAGAGTTGTATCGTAACTTTGTAACACTTCGCCAAACCTATTATACCATATATCCACGTTCACGTTATGTATTTCTTGTTTATAGAGCGAGCTGTGTAAAGAGAGAAAAGAAAAGACAATAAATCCATTTAGACAAAAGGAAGATGCGCATGCCATGGAACAGAGTGATGCTGAATCCAAATTAAGTTTATTAACATAAAGCGTTACAAAACATTTCAGCATCTTTTTTCTTGCCACTGTTATTACTTTACATTCCTATAAAAGTGCAATGCTTAAGCCTTGCACTTATACACGGTATTAAGATAGTATAAAATCCAGTGTAATATAGTTATATAGAATGAACTTTATAGAATTTGTAAATATTACGCTTGTATTATAGTTTGTGGGAAACATTATGAGATGAGCGCTGCGAGCATTTTTAATAACTCAAGCACTCAAGTATTACATTTTACAACTACCTACTTTAGTACTTACTTTAACTTGATTATAATGCTTTCACTCTTACTAGTTCCTAGCTCATTTTAATGCATACAATATTATGTCCCTCGTCTTGTGTATCTACAAGTTAACTTTTAATAACATTAAATTGTATTTAGAGTACTTTCTAACTACAAGCTGAACTACATTCTTAAATAGCATACATATCATTATTGTAATTTAGTATTAGAAAATGAGGCTGGGAATGGTAATGGAGTTATAGTATGTGATCTGATCTCTATAAAAGTTGAGTAAGTA
Organism: Tomocerus mixtus; assembly: GCA_034694165.1. Taxonomy (NCBI): domain Eukaryota; kingdom Metazoa; phylum Arthropoda; class Collembola; order Entomobryomorpha; family Tomoceridae; genus Tomocerus; species Tomocerus mixtus. The sequence goes on along the minus strand of JAQFYC010004848.1, from coordinate 9,732 downwards.
AAGTAAGGTGACGGCTTTAGTGGGGATTGTAAGAAAACGAGTTCATCGCTGACAAAGATGTAATGCTGATGTAGATGTACCCTCATTTACATGCATAAGTAGGTAGGTAATGCAAATATATCGTAGAAAATGTCTGTTTACATCCAAGTTTATTTGTGCATAAAATTAGGAAGGGTACAAGACTGAAATAAATTATTATTAAGTATACATAGGTAGTTAGTAGCCAGTGTTTGCTATGCGATTGGATGTTGCTTTCTGATTGTGAGTAGATCGCTGCAAGTCGTAATTTGTAAGTGGACTGTCTGCCAACAGCCAACAGAGTGTGCAAATATATATTCAGGGCGGGATCCTCATTGTGTCGACTAGTGTCAACGAGAAATGTTGTTGGGGACGCGACAAGCGAAGATGTTCCTGCTCCTGTGAGACTAGTACATAATAATATTCTGCAGATGATGGTAACTGTCTTCTCAATTCAGGTCATAGCCAACTTTCTCTCTAGTATTACTAATGTGCTTACTATTATTATATAATATCCCATTTCCTTCACAACCTAACGATAAGTCACGTAAAGTGTCTCTCTACTATAAAATACAGTATATGTATGTGCATACTGCACACTTAATTCTAACGATTATGCTTATGCCAATTATTTCATATCCTGTTGCCTGCTGGCAATGGTGGAAGCACATATTTCATACATGATATTAGTGGTTGAGATTGTTTTAACAGGACCTTACTGCGGCAGACACTCTTCGAGTGTGTGGGGTGGGCCTTTCTCAATCTCACTATAAGGAATCGAAGGCGCAGAGATTCTTTAAAACACAATTCCTTATGTGTAATAATTAGACTAAATACTAATAAATCCCCATCATCCAATTACACAGCATTTAGTATTTGCAATTATTTTCCCATACACACATCGTTCGTACATAGCGTAGAAAACTATAATATATATATATATAACTATAGTTCCTATACCTTTAGTGTAAGGGCCATTAATTGGGTATTACACATTGTACAGATATTCAGTAAAGCTACTTTTCTATTATTTTTCTAATTCTCTAGTCAGTATCGTACCCTAATGCAGTTTGCACATGTATTAGAGCATAATTAATAAGCCATAAGCCTAAACATTTTTGTTTGGTATGGAACAATTATAAATAACACCAGTTGAGAATTTCTTAACTTCTTATAAAATTCATCAGAGTATTACAGCACTTTGGGTAAAATTGCATTAGAACTAAGGAACCTGGGGCCCTTTGCCTACTCAAATTACGTAATGGGATTGGGAGCAATTTTTTGCTCCAATACAACTCCCTAACCCATATCGCTGCTAACCCATGTAAAAAGTCCTCCATGGTACAACCTTGATGTAAGTGCTTATCCCGAATTACTCTTTTTGGGTTCCCGTATTATTTGTTCCACTTTATTACTGGGTCCACTTATTACTAGTTCCGCTTTAGTATTCCTTCCACATAGCTTTGCCAGGTTTGTCAACAAACGCACTCATTTACATCACATATATGTATATATATGTATATTTAATGTAATAAACTGTGTCTAATGCTTAAAAATGTAATTATTTAAATAAGTGTAAGTGTAGTATAGGTACACATAACGCTATGTGGAAGGAATACTAAAGCGGAACCAGTAATACGTGGACCCAGTAATAAAGTGGAACCAATACTACGTTTACCCTCTTTTTGAGTTTTGAAATAGCTGTGAATTGTGGCAGGAATCTCGAGCGAGCATTCTCTGTAATTTTCTACATTCGCATTGCATTCCGGTTTGAATTGGGAATTAATTAGCAGATTCCAGTCCGCAATAACAACTACTTTAGATTATGGTTATGTGGTTTAGTTGCGGCAGATGAATGTGACACGGATTCTGACTGTCCGGATGATATATGTTGAATGGCTTGCATGGTTTCTGTGTAGGTCCTTGTAATCATGATTGCGCTATATGCACACTGGAACAATATGTGAAGCCAAACGACAACGAGTCGCTTAATACTGGAGTCCAACTGAATGTAGGTCAACCCAGGCAAAAAAGCTTTGTGTCCGACGATCAAAGAAATGCCACAATCTCAATGCCAGGATATCAAGGTAACTAAATGGGGTTTTTCTTCCTTTATTATTATCAGAAGCAGACCAAATTCGATTCTGTGTGGAATTATTGCTCACGCCACAACAATTTTGGTTCATCAAAAGGAATGCCAAGTTACAGTTTTGTGTTATCTGTAGGTTGTAGGTTTTTTATTCGGTAGGGCAGTAGACGGGAGGCAGACTCTTCCCCGCTTTTGGACCGTCTGTAGGGACTTAGATAGGTGTATTAATATTATACAATAAGGATATGTAGTCCTATGTATAGGTACTATGCCTGCTGTTATTGTTATTGGGGGCTCTTTCGAGCTAATTGAGTTGATAGTTTCCTCAGGGAATTGTCCCATCATCAAAAGATATCACAAGCTGTTCCGGAAATAAATATTATTCTATACTGTATACGTGCGTATGTATGTATGTGTGTTTACTTAACGCACTACATAATCATCCCAACATGTACTACTAGTAGAGACAGGATACAGTAGTACTCCTATATCTATTGTACTACTAACGAAAGTTGCAGATCCTGATATCATATTCCCTATAGCACCTTTACCGCAAATGTGATACTAAGTACCTAGCACAGTATTTACTTTACTACTTTAAAGTATGTATGCAGTATATGGACGTGTGAACGATGACGTGGATATGTGATATAAGTTTCTATCGGTATGTGCTATAGGTATTATGTATTATAGTGACTAGACGTTGACTACTTCACTGACTTGGGTGTGCACCATATTGCAAACATAAGACGACATAAGACTAGGGATTCAGCTTCATCCGGGCCTTGAAAAAATTGGACAATCTCTTAGTGTCCATTGGCTTTTTGGTTCAAAGACCGTTTTGCCATTTTTTGCCAGTGGTATTATATATGAACCCTGTTTTGTGGCCCTGACACAAAACGCTCCGCTAGAAGCCTGTAAAAATATAATTAGATCGTTACGAGTTTGTCGGTTGAGGGGTTCATTTTCCACTCACGACTATATATTTGTCTTTTCCTTGCAGGGCCTCAGTGCGGTAAATAAACGGGCGAATGCTTGCAATTCCTTGCCATGTTTACAATATATAATAAACCGTTGTAAACGAATGTAACCGAGAGGGAACATAAAAGGTTGAACCGTTTAAAAGTTACAACTGAATTCCGTTTACACAATTTAAAAAGTTTGAACCGTTTAAAAGTTACAATTCAATTCCGTTAACACAATTCAAAAAGGTTGAACCGTTTAAAAGTTACAATTCAGTTCCGTTAACACAATTCAAAAAGGTTGAACCGTTTAAAAGTTACAATAATTGCATATAAATTTGAGTTCTACATGTCAAACTTGGTAGGAATCAATGATAACCCGAAAAGCGGGTATTTTTGTAAAACCCGGGTAGAATGAGTGACCCAGGAATTTTTTTTGTATAAAAATTCGAGTTCAACATGTCAAACTTGGAAGGAATCAATGTTAACCCGAAAACTAAAAAACCGTCTATTTCGGAACCTCAGTTAAATATACCTTTATTAAAAAAACGTCTATTTCGGAACCTCAGTGTCGAGGACGGACGCACAGACAGACAGACAGAGTCTAATCTTCCCATAGAGAGTGAACTATGTTCCCTCTCAATAACGTCCTTCCTGTCTCATCAACTGGAATCTTGCCATTGTCCGCCCGGTTACAACGAGGGGTCCGGTGTGCATCGAAATGACACCTTCTAGGTAGGAGCTCTAGTTCGGACACTTGTCATTTTCTTATTGGCGTCAGAGATTCCATATGTGTAAAAGTGCTATGCTGCATATTTATTATTCGCGTGAGGTACGTCAAGCATAAAGCTGCGTAGAGAATTTGAATTTAGTACATGTGAATACGCCCGTTCTACCTTACTTACTTCTACTTATCTTAGGCAGGTCGTAAAGAAGTTTTCTCTCGTATTTGTAGTGACACTCAATATAATGGCATCTGTATTTATTATTTGTGGAATAACGTATAAATAAGTAACGCATAAATAGATAATATAATGAGTGGGCCTAATGTAAAGATATGACTTTTCAGATATAATTGTGTGCATTCAAGTAAGTGAGTAAGTTTTATGTCATGTTTAATTGAATACTTATGCTAATATAGTGGCTACGTGACTGAAACTATGTAGACCTCCTAGAATATTGATTGTAAGACGTATGTAGGATTAGAAAGTAATGGAAAAATACCAATTTCCTTTGTCTTAGACTTAAGCACTATGTGATGTAAGTTGTGGTTTAATGTATACGATTAAAAAATGTACCGTTAGGTTAGGATAATGTGTGCATAAATTATTATGGAGTAACTTGTATATATTTATGCATTGATTGCATGTACCAGATTACTCAAGAACTTGTAAATGTTACTCCGCGTTTTCTTATAATTAGCGGAGCCAAATTCATGTTATTTAGTGATCATTAGACTGTTGAACGCCACACTGCTTAAATTAAAGTCCATCAACTCATATACACAATTTACTTACCGGTAGTTGTTTTTGCTTCGGGTTTTATTTTATCATTGTTCATAAGTCACTCACTCACCATTTCTTACCGTCTTTCAATCATATTTTACCTTAGTTACTAGTTCACACATTCACAGTTACATTTTGAAACTTAGTATTTTCAGGTCAGACACATTTTTTAGGAATCTTACTTTAGACGGGTAGGTTTACTGTTGACTCCAACAGGTACCACTGTCGTCATTGATCATAAACCGAAATGTGTAGTTGCTACTAATAGGGGGCTTCTTTTCCGGATTGCCAACGGGTAGAACGGAGACGAGCGAGCGTGTGTAGCAATTGTATTACTTAAATAAATTATGCACATGAACGATAACCTACTATTTATGTAAGTATATTAGTGTGATAAAATTGTATTTATTTAAGTATACACTCAACAAACTCTACTCATCCCCTGCCTGTAGCTTTAATTAGTTAAGTATAAACAACATACTAGTACGTGGGTGTAGCTGAAACGTAACTCTTGTATAAACACCGTGAAAGAACAAAGAAAGGTTGCATTGCATGATGCACGTTATGTAATCAATGTTGTCAGCTTAAGGAGAGCTGCTTTGGTCGTTCCACTCTTCATTTCCGGAGAATTTAAATCATCAGTTTTCCGAATGAGATTTATATACATAAAAATTAAAGACTACAAAATAATTCCAAAAAATCCTGGATTGCGTGACATCTCTAGAATTAAAAAATTGTGATGCGACGACCTTACGTACATTGATTCTGGCATTCTTCTCAATACTTCCTTATTAACGTGTTGTTACGTAGTGTATTTTAAAGCCGTCATAACGTATTGCATTTTTCCTGCAATGAACCGAACCATGTTTGGGGTGGGTACGTAGTACAAATACTCGATATACAAATATTAATTAGCTTAGAAGGGAGAATAGCATTAGCAGTAGTCTAAGTTATGTATGAGGATGACGGGATGGGATTGTGACGTGTGCCTCCTGTGATGTGACATCGCATCGTCTTCATAGAACAGAAGACAAAATGCCACAAGGCACCCACATCCTTTTTCCATGGAGGAAAATCCTAATTAATTTTGCTGTAATTAGAATTGGCAAATAATATACTGCTCGCTTATCCATAATAACACACAAAACTACAACTTGACTAACTCAGCGATGCAAATGCCATTTAAAAAGGATAGACTCTAAATTGGAAATGGACTGTCTGCTAAAATACATATACAACTAATTATACCCGCATCAGAATAACACACTCATACATATGTACATTCCATATACTTACGTACGTTTAAATACCAAATAGAAACATCAAGTATATATTCAATTAAATTCAACACAGAACAAATTCATTGTCTTTAATTCAATCAATTGCCTAACTATAGCATTAGAAGAGTGGACCTCATCATTCCTCGTTGCCAGTCCAAACTAAACGCTCTCTCTCCTCTCCACTAATTCCAAATTTTCGAGTCAGGGAAGAAACATGGGAGACTTGGTGAAAAATCCGAAATATTTCGTCACTGCCCCAAATCAGGAAGCTCACGAGGAATATATTCGTGAAGTGTTCGAAATAATTCTGCAGGATTTACTATTCAAAGGAATTAGCAGAACAGAGCCCGTGCTCAGATTCAAATTGCCTACAGATTTGAAACAAATTCTGGACTTGGATTTAAAAAATGAGCCTGCGGACACACACGCTGATCTTCTAAAGCTCATTAGGGACACTGTTTATCACAGTGTCAAACCCGGTCATCCTCGCTTCATTAACCAACTTTATTCCGGGTAATTAGAGTAATTAGTAATTACCCATTCATTTCTTTAAGAATACATACATTATGTTATGTTATGTATAGTACCAGCTACATGAGTTAAATTACTATTTATTATTGTTATAGACAGCATTCCAAATATAAGCATACAAAACAAGCCCATCAGCACTGTTACTACTACTATTGTATAAATATTAAGAAAATAAGTTTCTGTACGACAATGCTGTATGTAAATGGGCACATCATTAAGGAAAAGTGATTAGAAAATCAATTCTTGGGAAAGTGTAGAAAATACCGCTATAGAATGCTCATTTCCACTGTATATTCAATAAAAATCGGCAAATATGTTGCATCTATATATAAGTACACAAGTTAAACATAGGTAGGCTGATGGGTATGCTTACGTATGCGTACAAAAATTAAATGTTACATCTAGTAACTAAATACTAATAGTAAAGGTTGGGATTGGGATATGTTGATATAATATTTAGTTTGACTATCTTATGATAGAATGGATCCTTATGGAGTGTCTGCGGAGTGGGTCGCTTCAGCTATAAATGCTTCTGTGTACACATACGAAGTGGCTCCTGTCTTCACATTAATGGAGTTGGAAGTATTCGAGAAAATGAGGAATATTGTCGGATTTCCTCCTGGCAAAGGGGATGGTCTCTTTTGTCCGGGTGGCTCCCTTGCCAATGGCTATGCTATCTCCCTTGCTCGATTTAGGAAACGACCTGAAATCAAAGTAAATCTCATGCACTTTCTATAACTCATACATGCGACGCTATTTTACATTTAGCTTCATATACTTATGCTGGTTAATATTGCTTATTGCATAAAATATGTACTATTTTTACGCTATAGCTAAATACGAAGTTTTTTATTATACAAAATTGTCAATTTGCTTCTTATTAGGATAACGGTTTATTTGGTATACCTGAAATGGTGATGTTCGTATCTGAGGATGCACATTACTCCTTCAAAAAACTCGCTTCGTTTCAAGGTACTTATTTCTGTAGTAAATAAAAGGAATGGTTACATACTACAATGTTATTATTATTGCTATTAATAAGTAATGCTGTATTAAAAACATTAAATCATTCATTTGCAATATGCGTATAGGTATGGGAGGAAATAACGTGATTGGAGTAAAGGTCGACACTAGAGGAAAGATGGATCCTTCTCAATTAATCAGATGCATTGAAGAAGCCTTAGCCAAAGGACAAGAACCCTTTTTAGTTTGTGCGACTGCAGGTATGACCGCTTGTATATCATTATCAATAGGTTTCTACTAAATAAGGTCATATATTTATCTTCTTTGTATTGTACTTAACTAGCTACGACAGTATTAGGAGCTTTCGATCCAATTGACATAATGGCGGACATTTGTGTGAAGTACGGCCTTTGGTTTCATGTGGACGCTGCATGGGGAGGAGGAGCTTTGATGTCCGACAGCCATAGATACTTACTGAAGGGCATTGAAAAGTAGTTTCATAAATAACTCTCATAAAATACTAATGCATATAGCCCGCTGTAGAAATTAATTATATGATTAATTCATAGGGCTGACTCTGTGACCTGGAATCCTCATAAACTTCTTTGTGCCCCACAACAATGTTCCACTCTTTTGCTGAAACATGAAAAACTGGCTTCAGATGCACATGCAACTCATGCGACGTATTTATTTCAAAAAGACAAGTTTTATGACGCCAGTGCATACGACACAGGGGACAAACATATTCAATGTGGGCGCAGAGCTGATGTCTTCAAGTTTTGGATGATGTGGAAAGCAAAGGTGAGAAAATTGGAAATATTTATTACTTTTTAGATCTGTTAAATATGAACAATTGCGGTAATTCAAGGGTTATTTCATTCCAGGGTAAGCAAGGATTTGCAGCCCACATAGATCACGTTTTTGAAGTTAGGGATTACTGTGTGGAACAACTACGTAACCGATCTCCAGGTTTTAAACTGATCTTGGAACAACCAGAGTGCACCAATATTTCCTTTTGGTATATCCCACCTTCATTGCGCTCATTAGATATGGAGTCACTGGAGTTCATCACAAAAATTCACAAGGTCTTTACTTACAAAGAAGTGGAAATATGAAATATATCCTTGCGAAGAAAACAACACATCGCAACTACTATTCTTAAGAATGTGCTAAGTGCTAATAAGTTTAATTTTAATATATATTCTCATTGACACAGGTGGCTCCTAAAGTAAAGGAGAGGATGATGAAAGCCGGAACGATGATGGTGACCTATCAACCATTAAGAAATTATCCCAACTTTTTCCGAATAGTAATTCAAAGTTCGGAAGTACAAAAGGAGGATATCGACTTCTTTTTGGATGAAATCGAGAAGTTTGGGAAAGACCTCTAGATGCAATTAAAGTCTGCCAATTTGATTGTCAATAACAAACAAAACTTTTCCCTGTTTCCTAATTTTTACTAGTCTTTTCTCTCTAAATACTAGAAATTGATGTTATCGAAAAATCCATCATGAAAAAAACTACCAATTTTGCCTTCAAAGAAACCAACCTTATATATGTACCACCAGTCTATATACTCAAGGCTAAATTGGTTTGCAGAGTTTTGAATTTATTTGCATGTACATATACACTACAAATCTATAATGTTAGCTGTACCCGAGTAATTCAAGTCAAAATATTCATGAAATTATACTTTAAGTACACTTACAGTAATTTGCGTACTTTAAGGTTAAAAAACACAAACTGCAATACAATAAATTTAAAAATCATGCTGAGGACCTTAGTTAAAAGCAATGTGCCACGTATATCAACTGTAAGCAATAACACTTTACAAAAATCTTTAATAAATTCTATACAAATACCCAATTTTTAATAATTTGTCAATATTTACACCTGTCCTGAAGCATTCATACTCCATACTCTTTACCATTTACATATTATTATTATAACTACTTAATATCGAAAACTGTTATTACTAACATTATTTCAATTTTAAATAATGCATAGATTATTAAGTATATACAACATTTTGAAATATTTATCAAAATGTTCCTTAGTATAATCCCTAACTTTTGCTTGTCGATATTTTTATTTTTGAATCAGCCCACAGTACTCCCAATTGTTTTTGTCATCAGTGTAGCACCAGTAGTATTTATCATTTTTCTTCCCACAAGAATCATTTGAGCGACATGCTGTTCCTTTCACTGTCGCTCCATCACGAGGGGAACAGTTTCCATATTTTCCTTGCATATCGTCAATGGTGCAACGATATTTGCCGTCGTCATCTGTAATCATGCAATTAAGTATAACTAGCATGTCAGCCAGCTTCGCTTGGCGTAATTAGTTTAATGCGATACTGAGGATATTATGCCTTGATTCATTGGT
>JAQFYC010004847.1:0-15900 GCA_034694165.1 Tomocerus mixtus | reverse complement strand
ATTTCCCAACCTGGCACTCCTGAATACAAACGACGGAAATGATGAATATAATATAACTGCATTGTCGCCCGGGCGAGCTGTCGCCGGGCGAGTTGTCGCCGGGCGAATTGTCGCCGGGCGAATTGTCGCCGGGCGAGTTGTCGCCCGGGCGAATTGTCGCATCGGGCGAATTGTCGCCCAGGCGAATTGTCGCGTCACCGTTTTGTTGATGTTGTAAGTAATTTTGCGTGTCGTCGGATGAATTAAAATACGGATTTGGCGGTCTATAGTATTTAAATATTGGAGACTGAATATATTGTGTTGAGAAGGCTGTCGGGAGAAAGTCATGTGCATTGTGTAAGGCAGAAATAGTTAAGCGGGGCGACGTTACGTGTAAATTGGCAGTAGTTGGAAGAGCGAGACGCACATTGAACTATTCTTCAGAGTCAGAGCGAAGCTTTCATTTATGCACGTCCACTACTACACTTACATCATCGTAGCAAGAAGCCTTTTAGGCTAGAGAATGAGCTAAAACTAAGAGAGAGTTTCGCTTTGCCTTCTCCTTCTCTTCCGTCGACAAATCCTACGAACGAGTTCTTCTGTTGTTTGGTTTCTTCCAAAACGGATAATTGGGAACGAAATCTTGAATAGGGAGGACCGTCCTGCAGAACCCAGCCAAATCCAACAAATTGCCGGACCCAGATTTGGAATTTTACATCGGGGATCACTCATTTTGGATCAAGGCTTTGGTTTCTGAAAATTCCGTCGAAATTAGTCTGGGTGGGAAGAACGAGAAGCGCAAAATGAGCAGCTCCGAAGAAGTTTCGTGGATCAGCTGGTTTTGCGGTCTTCGTGGAAATGAATTCTTTTGCGAAGTTCGTCATTTTTTTAATATTCCCATTTTTATTATTCTAATATTTATATTTTGAAAAATAGACAGGCAAACTAATATTTTGTTCAACGAGAAAATCAGAATTTACACTTCGAATTTCTTGGGATCCCATTTTTCCAAATTAAATGTTCAATATTAAATGTTTGGTTGGAACTTGGCAGTGAAACAAGATATAAACTCAAAGAAAAACTATGCTACTCATTTTTAATTTTGTAATTTTTAGATAAATTTGCCTGTACTCTACTCATTCGGATTTTATTTTGGCATGTTTGTTAAATAGATAACAGTATACAGCAAATGTCAAAGATAAAAGACAAATATCAATTTAGATTTAGGGTGTAATGTCAAATGTTAGCTGTGTATTGTAGAGTTTGGTATCGCATTTTGCTTGCAATTTCATTTATGAACTTTTATCATTGTTGTTAAAACCTGGAACAATATATGGACGGCAGAAGGGATCCTTTGTTTAGATTAGGTATTTGGGTTAGGTGGTATACTTAATATGTAATGAGAAGAGAACCCACCGTAGTTCACTTCGTCCATCTTTTTAAAATTGCATTTTGCATTCGGGCAGACTATATATTATGCTTATTATGAGAATATATTTTCAGAATTTTCAGAATAATTATTTCTTAGTTTAAGTATTTTTTTATATTTTAATCGAATATTCAAGATTAGATGTACATATATTACATTATAGATAGATACCTGTTTTGCATTATTTCCAAGGATTAGTTGTTGGAAAGTTGGGTGGAAATAGCAACTTACGCTTCCAGTATAGAGTGGAAAATAACAAAATAAAATACATACTAGTAAAATACGAAAAAATGTTAATTTAGGTACCAGCTAAATATAATCTGCAATAAGTAACCCAATTTAATTTTTGTGCTTACAGGTTGATGAGGATTACATTCAAGACAAATTTAATTTGACGGGATTAAATGAACAAGTACCTCACTATCGTCAAGCACTAGACATGATCCTAGATTTAGAAGCCGATGATGAAATCGAAGATAATCCAAATCAGTCTGATCTCATCGAACAAGCGGCGGAACTGCTTTACGGGCTTATACATGCTCGTTACATCCTAACCAACCGTGGAATAGCCCAAATGATTGAAAAGTATCAATCTGGGGATTTTGGACACTGTCCACGAGTTTATTGTGAAAATCAGCCCATGTTGCCAATTGGTATGCCTTACATTACTTTCATGATTTATTGATTTGGGGAATACTTTCATTTTCATCTCTAGTTAACCATATTATAATTAATTTCTGGTTATAGGCCTGTCTGATGTTCCGGGGGAAGCGATGGTCAAATTGTACTGTCCAAAATGCACAGATGTGTACACTCCCAAATCTTCACGTCATCACCATACGGATGGAGCATATTTTGGCACCGGATTTCCACACATGTTGTTCATGGTTCACCCTGAATATCGCCCTAAACGTGCTGCCAACCAATTTGTTCCAAGGTATATTTATTTTTAGCTTTGTTAAGATGTTGATCTATCCTTGCCACGATTAAACAGTTCTTGTTGAATCTACAATGAAATATTTCTTCCTTACAGGGCTTTACCAGTGCAGTCGAGGTAAAACATTTTGATTACATAGGAAATCGAAACCTAGAGTTTTGAATGTCTAGAGATTCCCTATTCCATCAAATTTTTTGACTCGATTGCATGACAAAGCCTTTTTAAAGAGGAGAGATTTTATCGCACCATTTGCAAGAAATTGTGCCTTCCTAGTCTAAGCTAAATGCAAATTGCAAAACCGTATGTATACAGCTTTATACACAATCTTTACATATTATTACGTCACATCTCAATCAATCTAAATAAATTCTATATAAATTGCTTATGTATGACTTTGTGTGCACAGGCTATATGGGTTCAAGATTCATCCTCTCGCGTACCAATTGCAACATCAAGCTGCATCGAATTTTAAAGCTCCGGCAATGCGGATGAGTTACAACAATGGAAAGCGTTAACGGCACATATTGTCGTGTAGCTTTCTTCATCGTAATAAGAATCTTTACTTGCTAAATCTTGATTTTCACTTAATAAACTATCCCATCTCGAACCCCAATTTCGACAATGAAGTGCGTTTACATTCACATTATAAATAAATTTTTTATGTTAGAAAAAGTCTGGATAGATTTTCGTCGTGTGTGTTTATTGAGGCAACTGAATCACAGAAAAAACTATATTACAAAAAATAGTGAACTCTTAAAATTAAATAAAAGTGTAACTACTTTGCCACCCCCATCTATTTAAATAAGTTCATCTTATATTATCTTAGGCCAGCCAGACCAAGCGAACAGAACAGAAGCCAACAAAGTGCAGTGGTTCAAGTTTTTCTTAATAATGTCAATTTGTGGATCTTATAACTTTTTCAGTAAGCGGCGAGTTGTGTATAATAAGTATAAATATGCGTTAAGCGATAGGCTCTTAGGTATCCATTTTAAGAAAAGGTTTAAAATTATTTTGTTTCGAAGAGTTCGGTTAAATGTATCAATGTATGACTCCAATTCCATTCATTGTTTAGAATTGCTTGCAACTGATTCACTTCTTAACCTAATTGTATCATTATTATAATTATTAAAAAATGAATAAAAATCCTTCTAATATGTAAATGAACCACTTCTTATAAAACAATTTGACAGAGTATTTTGTGCTAATGCATTTCATTTATTTTCAGTTTATTACCAATTTAACTAATTTCCGTTTTGCACGAAAAACTGTCTCTCAATGTGGTCAGCGTTAATTTAGCTGTAATAAATTTTCATTTAGGTTTGCTATAATTTTGAGTGAACTTTATTACTACCACAGGCTGTTGACCACAATTCCTATTCCTTCCTTCTATTTAACCAATTAGTTAAAAACTTGTTTTAAGGTTGTCATCTGTTTCTCTGACATAGTTTCCAAGAATATGTAAAAGGATTAAAAAATGAAAATGTTACACTTATTCACAAAATATTGCCCAAAAAACTCGCTACATAAGAAGGAAATATACAATATAAACCATAATACAGTAAAACATTTTTATGAGAATATTATTGTAGTAGTATCCAGCCTTTTCTGCCAGTTCCTCCAGTTCTGGTGCGTTTTCGTACATTACATTTTTCCGAATAAATATCATTTGGCAATCCTATTTTTTTTTCCTTTTAAATGTGTAATTGTATAGGTAGAGATATAGAGGTAAGACTAGTTTAGTGCAGTTGAGTTTGAGAATAAAAAGTTTAATGCATTCGCGATAAGGATAAAGAACTAGTACACCAAGTGCACAACATTCATATATAGGTAATTCGATTAGAAGATACGCGGATAGAAATTATAACTCGTGTAAGGATCTTGTATAAGAAGTAACCTGTACCTAACCAATACAAATCTAAGTACCTAGTAGCTAACTTAACGTTAACTATGTATGAATTCTAAAGCTCGTACTCGTAAAAAGCTAAATACTATGCTACTGAATAACCGATAAGAAGACTTAATCTAAATGCATGTTTTTTATCTTTTGATAACTTCTACACTTTACTTATAGTAATGTAGGTATACATTACATGTACTATTAATAGATTTAAAAATGTATAGGTATGTGTGGTCCGGTGTATATTAGTTTAAGTACTTCTTTGATATAAACGCCAACAATGAACGTAAGTAAGTTATATTTTCATACTACAAATTCATTATAAGGCTCTAATAATGTAAAAAGTTTATATCTATGTACACAGAAGGAGTTTTTTATGGACATTTATTAAGAGAGGACAGTGCAAACAAACGGAGGAGGAAAGAGATGACGCTTTTGTGTTTTTGGAGAAATGGGAAAGGGAAGGAAACTGAAGCATAAAACTAAGGTAAACCAACGGAAAGGAGAGGAGGACACAAAGCAAGAAGTGACAAGACAAGCAAAGAAGGAACAGCAAGGACAACAAGTCTTAGGGAAGAGGACGGACGCTGTTATGCTGACAACTGCAATTTCATTTCACATCTTAATTTCTCCTTGACTCTTCCTTCTACTTAACTTTATAGGAATAATGGATTTAAATGTGTTCTTCTTCGTCGTCTCTTCTTGTGTACAATATTACTTTATACATTTATACTGTTACTAACCTTTGCCTATAAGGCAGTCAAGTCAAGTCAAGTCGAAGTCAGAGTGCAAGGCAAGCACATCAAAGCAGATAGTAAGAGAAACACGTGTGAATGACCTGCTACATGCTTTTGCTTAGCTCTGCTCGCCTTCCTTTGCTTACTATGCACTTACTACTCAAAACTTCTCTTTACAGAGTACACCGTTCCGTCGTAACACCAAATTATATCTAAACTCAACTCAACTCAACTTTTCTATCTTGGTTTACTATCTACACGTATAAATACTTACTTAGTGCACAATACACTTTACATGCATTGTTCTCTTGCTCAGCAGAGTCAAAGTCGCACTCAAATCAAGCAAATTCACTCAAGACAAGACAAAATTCATTGGCAGTATTACTGCAAGCACAAGAGAGTATCACTTATAGCCATTTTACCACAAAGAGCTAAAGAGGATTTTACTTTACGTCCGGCAGGACTCTCTTAGGCAGTCTCCATAAAATTCTAACATGGCATGGATCACATATTTCACATAAATATAGGTACTCTAGCATTAAATCCTATCCAAAGCTTCAGTTTACAAACAAGTATTGCACAAAGTATGAGACAAGTTTCTTAGTACTCACCGTCAGCTTTGCTAGTATTTCCTAATGGCTACCATAAATGTTCTCTCTTTACAAGACATTTTTTAATTGCATTTTTAATACAAATACAACATTATAAAAAATACATATAATGTTAGGTTAGGTTCTTGCTGTCCGACAGATCTTCCTCTCTAGGACGTAAATATGGTATTAAAAAGCTTTAGTACATAGTATCCCCAAAGAGCAGAATTGTTTCATCTATCATCAACTACTTACTAGGATTTTCTATACAGTGCATTGCCATTATTGCTTTGTGATATCAGTTTTGCTTTTGTATCACGAGTGCGGCAGATACATCACAATCACAAAGGTAATAAAATAATGTATTATGACTCAGCTTAAGCTGAAGTAAGTACGAGTATTTGCGAACGTCTTTGTGCAATGTACAATATGCCAATTTACATACATACGTACATACATATAGTCTCTATAGCTCTTTTGGTAGCTACTAATCAATCCAACGATAAGAACATGGGAAAAAGTGGCTAAAGCTATAAACTGCAAAACAAAAATACTATCTGCTGCTGTTGATGGATATAGTAAATGTACATGTACTAGTACTTAGTAGCGAAGCAAAGCAAATCGTAGCTTTTCAGCTTTTTAGTTAATATAAGTACCTTTAAAGGAGCAATAGGATTTTGTATCCGCTTGTCTGTTTCTATTTGTCTCTCTCTTTGGTTTCAATTTCATATTTCAAAGAAAAAGCTTGCATTTATATTGCTTACGGAACAGAACTGACATGCAAAATGATTTATATGTATTCTGTACAGCTACGCTACGGCATGTTAGTTTCCTACTTGCTTCTGTTTGCAAAACTTAATTTATGCACACAACAAGCAAAAATGCAAATATTTACCATTGTTCTTGCAATGTTTTGCACTGTTCCTATATTAATATAAATATAACAATCTTAACTCTATAGTTATAACACTATTTTGTTTTAACACACTACAATTCTTACTTTTACAATCATTTTACAATTGTAGTTAGTACAAATGCTTAGGTAAGTTATGTAATGTACAGATAAACATAGTAAAAATTCCAATTTAATTAACGTAAATGTAGATTAATGCTAATCACCTCAGTAATATCGTCATAATACTACTTATGTTACATTTAAACTAACACTCATGCAATGTTTGATACAAATTATTAGTAAACGCATTCATATATAAAATATAAAGTAATAAAGTCTACTCTTTACACACCTACTCATTAGTATATCAGTATCTATGAGGAAGTCAGCATCATCTTTTTATTAACTGCGGTTATTCATATACAGTAACATACTCCTGCAATCTGTATTATGTATTATGTCCATAACCTATTAAGTAACTATTTTTATCATTGAAACTAATGTTTAAATAACATTTAGGTACATACAAATAGATAAGCATACGAATAACAAAAATTATATTGACTTTTTCCTTATTTAAATTAATTATTCTTGCGTATTAAACTATGTATGTACACTGTGTGTATGTAGCTACACAGTACAGTTCAGATAATTGAGGCAATAACTACAAATAATTAATTAGGGCAGATTGGAATGATATGATGATCGATTATTTGTGTGTTTTGATATTACGTAATAATTTTTTAGTTCTATAAACTTGTGAATAATGTAATGGAAACGTATTTTAGTTTAGTAAATGGGTGGACCAGAAAGGAAACCTATTTAAATCTAGGGATAAGTAAGCCGAAGCGCACGCGAGTGTAATTGTACATAAGTACGTAAGTAAAGCATTTTTCTATACGCTATAGGGAATCATAAAAGTTTAGCCTGAAAATCAGGCTAAGTAACTATGAAATGTAACTGAACAAAGACTATCAGGTTTTCCTTATTGTGTTTGTAACGTAACGTGTTTAGAATACATTTCTTATCCTGATAAGTATACCTGTAAAGCCTTGTACACTAATTGAATGTAAGTAACATCGTAGCGTGTGCCTTTCTACTGCTTCTTTCTTCCTGTAATGTTACCCGACAGACAGACGGACGAACGGATGAACGGACTGACGAAGTGAACCCGATGGGATATGGATGGCTTTGACCGAGGGTTAAGGTAAAATTATAATGTTCGTAGCATGTGAAATGGAGTAAGTATAAGTATCTACAGATATAAATTCATGATAGCATTCGTCATCTGTTTTACTTGAAGCATATCCTGCTTTTTATGTTCTTGTTTAGTCTGTTTCTGTCTGTCTTTAAATAATATTCATTACATACATACATAGGTATGTGCATATGCAAACTGTGTACTTTTGTTATGGATTCAATCGAATCACATTGTACATAGAAATAGACAACGAGAACAACGCACATTATCAGGCTACTATCAGTAAAATCTCTTCCTTATGTGCGTATAACAAAATAACAAGTCTCACAGTATATTACAATATGTAATACGGTCAAATTCAACGTAAACTTGAGACTGAAGACAGTATTATTGTCCTATCCATGAATACAATATAGTTACATAGGTAAAATGTATATTAATGTATGTAGGTATGTACAAAGTTAAGTTTTTAAATGAAACAGCTGCATATAATACTGTATGGCTATATTTGTAGAATAACGACGAATTTCTCTTGCTCTTTGCCTTCAGTCTCTGTACAACTTAAAGTTACTCTTGGACAACCTAACTAAACCTAGGCATACATATTACACTTAAACATTTAAGCACAACACAGCCAAGTACTTACTATAGTTATGGTACATAGTACATACTGTAATTTCTAGTGTTACAAGTTAGTATTCTGTTGTACTAAGTAATAAAATGCGATATCTATGCATTTCTTATAAAGAAACTGCCTTCAAATCTGTACTTGTCCACTTTCGTATATATGAACCATTTTCATGCATTTACGTTTGCATAGCAGAACCACAAGTCAGTTGTTTAGTTTAGTTAGTCGTTTAGAGTTTATACAGAGCAGAAGGTAAGAAACAGGGCAGAAATATTGCAGAGCAGACCAAGAACAGCCGAGAAGTGTTTTCCGACTTAACTGTAACTGGACTTGTGTTTTGTTTTGTGTTTTCTATATAAGTATACTTGATTTGACTTGACTTGACTGACCCTGCTGTCAAAACAAAACATCTGCACTCTATTCTTCTTCTGGTGTCTCTGGAGGAAGTAAAAAGCGTATGCTTTAGCTCTGTTCTTTGTTTTTTCTATGTAGGTAAGGTACATGTATGTAGATTCGAGAATTGTTGTTGTGTATAAGTGTTAACGTTAAACTAAACGCATTGTATTGCTCTGTATGTAGTGGGTACACGTAGCTTAATCTCATGTAATTAATTCAAATCAGCTCAAGTCTACCGAAGACTACGCAACGGTCAATTAAATCCTCTCACGAATTGAATGTGTTTTGTTTAGTTGTTCATTTGCCTTTGTTTCGTCAGGTTGTGTCATTACTCACACATTGTTAGCAACTAAATGGAAAAGAAGACGGAATTCGCATAAGCGTCTCTATTTTCATCATCTCCTTTATCTCTTGGTAAGTTTTTTTTAGAATTCCTTACTTACTATTAAATTGTTTATGAATCTCCACATAGAATTATTTAGTACATATCTATCGTATAGGTAGGTAGTGCAGGTACAATTGCCCTGTTTCTGTTTGCGGTGTGTCGTGCTATTGTACACTTTTCAGTTGCTAATGATTTTATTGCAACACTTTACATTGTATTGTATTGTAATTGTGCTATGGCTGGGCTGTGAAGAAAGTTTGTAGTTTTTATGCGGTTATTGGCAATGTACAATACAAAATACAATAAGACTTACAAATAATAGGATTTTTAGTCTATAGGTAGGTACCTATAGTACCGACTGACTATGTATGTATACCTACATTATTAATATTTCCCTTGATGTGCTGTGATTGTGATTTGATTGTGTGTGATGTGATGTGTGTAAAATAAATATAATAATGAGATTGAAAAGAAGTTAAGTAAACTAGGTAAATGACAGATACAAGAGTTATTACTTTCGGATCTGCAATCCGCAATACACTGTACATACAAATACATACAAAGTGCAATTGAATTCTATTACAACATCAACTGCACCTTCACTTACACATTTTTTCTTGTTGGCTTATTTGTGGTGTTAACAATAATGTAACTTTTGACCACACGTAAACATTCTACACTTGTATTGTATTTATGCTTAGATTGCTTTAGATAATTGCCTTATATGGTTATATGTAGTGTCTTTGAATAATACAGCAAAATAAGTGAATATTTATTATGTCTAGTGCAATATTTGTAATCTACATGAGAAAATGTACAAAAGTAGAAGCGAAGCCGAATAGTGAGAATACAATAGAACAATAGAGAATCGAGACACACTTATAGATACCAGACATATTAAATAGCTTATAAATAGGTATTTATTGGATGTTGAGGCGTAAATGTAAGTGTAATTATGTATAAACTTATAAAGTCTAAGTGTATTGTGTGACTTTGTCTTGTTCTGGCATGGCCTGGCCTGGCTGACTCATTTAACTTTGGATGTTGTTGTCAATACGTCGTTTCGCTGGATGTGATGTTATTTGGTCTGTTTTTAAATAAGTTAATAGAGAAGTCGAAATCAAGTTGCTGTATTCTGTGTGTATGTATATGTATCTATATAGAACAATGAGTCGTTGTCGTTTGGTTTAGGTTGCATTGCATTTAGCATTGCCTTGAGACGTCATTCACGTGCATGTCACTTAAGTTGAGTTAAAGTTTAGTTGAGTTCGGTTATAGTGCAGTGGAGTGTAGTGTCGTCCGTGTCCTGTCCTATAACTCTTTCCACATAAAGAACAAGACAGGAATATTGTATGTACAGATAGAAGTAGAATAGAATTGCTTAGAGCAATAAGTCATAGTTCACTTGTGCATTCGTTCGTGTGACTTCATTTGTAATTTTGCACTTTAGCTTTAGTTGCTGCTCCTCTCTGTCTTTCTTGACTTGTTGCCTTGCTATAACTTAGTGAGTGAGGCTGAGACTCTATAAGGCAGAGGCAGCGCAGATCAGGATCAGTCAGAAGATACTGTTATTAGCCGACGGCTATACGTCACTCACTCACTCAAGTCACTTATAAACTTATAGCTCCACGTAACGTCTCTCCTGTGTACGTACACGTTTACTTACATTATCTATCCATCTATTGTATCTGTATTTATATACTTACTAGCAATAAGTATACTTATTGCTATTACGTCTGTAGAATACTTATTATTAAAATATAATACTCCCTAAAATATAGACATTTGTATGTAAAGCTCTTCTACATAAATGTAAGAGGACTTATGTTCATGTTGCCTCAGGTTGTGCTCTTCTTTTCTTTCTTGTCGTCATCTCAAGTCAGCTGCCTGTATCCCTTCTCATCTTAACATCTCTCTCTCTTTCCTAATTTTGTTTTGTAACACTCACAGTTGGATTTAGTGCACTCTAAATCAATCACTCCTCAACTCAAAATATTTTCACTCACTTACCTCAATACTTAATAATTCCTGCATTAAGTGCAGAACCTATTTTCTATCGTAGTAAATAGATGCTATTTAGCTATCAGGTAACCTTGCAGGGCAGCAGGAATTAGGATTCTTTTCGGGATTTAACAAAACGCACCCTCCAAATTTCTTGGCTTACAATCTTAATATATCTCCATAGAATCTAATCAGAATGGATGCACAATGTACATAGCGGAGAGGGTGTTCTTGTACAGATAGTGCAAGTAGTCTATTATCGAAACATTAAGTACTAAGTATTAGATAGTATACTTGCAATTGCACTTTAGCCGAACTAAAATGTTTCTTTAGCTGGTAGTTGCAGATAATAAAGTCCTTTTACTTATTTCGATTTGGTTTTTAGCAACAGTTTGTGCTAAACCATACAATTGTTATACTTATAGCATAACTGCTTAAAAATGAGATGAAATTATTACGTAAGCAGTTCTTTGTAAGTTAAATTATGTGAATCAATTTTCATTCTGTGAATAGCGAAGACAGCAAATATTTATAGTAATTACATACTATTCATTATTTTACCTTTGCAAAGCTATAATCTACTGTCTATAGGCTACTATGAGATTTTAGTTCATATTTATAATACAATAAATATTAATAAAAAGTTATTACTGTGCATAAAGATATAAAGTTGTCAATGCCATGTCAGTACCTACAATGCAATAATATTCACAGTAAGTACAAATATCAGGATAAGATTGATGCTTTATTTTTAATCTAGCTATATGTAGTGTAGAATGCATTCTGCAATAGTGCTGAGCCAGCAGATATGGCATTGCACATCAATACTAATCTTTATTCATGTAGATATGTACCTACACTTACACTACGTCACATCAATTGCATGCATGCCATAATTGCCATTCGCGCATATAGTAAAGTACACGTTACACGTATCTACAGTCTCTACAGTACAGTACATTCATATAAAATGTGTTAACAATAAGAAGTAAGTAAAGTAAACCTTCCTTTCTTAAGTCCTGTTCTGTCCTCTGGTGGTGTGGCATAGCTGGCAACTTAAAGAATTGAAATGGCCTTACTTACTTACAAAGTTACAAATGGCAACTCTATTATTTATTATTAAATTCACCTTAGTTAGTTAGGTTAGTTAGCTTGATGTTCGTTTTAATGGGCTTCTAGTCTTTATTGTCTTTATAATGGCTTTAATAAATGTGTACGTTACCTACTTACGAAGAAACAAAGTGTCTGTAGGTGAAGTCAGTGAGTAAGTGAGGTTCCTTTTATTTAACAATTAAACGCAAACTTAAACTTTGGTTTAGCAAAGCGTAGTTAATAGTAATTCTATGTATGTACCTATCTAATGCAGCAACTGCCAAATATTGCATTTTTCATTTACATTGATCCATCTCTCTATATATGTAAGTGTGCTAATTGTGCTTAGAAGTTTTTATGTGAGTTAAACCTTCTATAAGGACAAGGACTGGATAGCTGTATCGCACATTCTCCATTAAAATACAAGCATTTATACACAAGTAGTCAAATTAAGCATAAATATGTCAATATTAAGCATATTATGTCAAAATATATACAAATTCCATGCAAAATGAACAGTTAACATTTGTGTATCCTGAACATAATTATATAAGTTAGCATAGTCAAATATTTAATGTAAAATACTTGTACTTTGTTGAGAAATGCATGCGAAATAGGTTTCTCTGCTTAAACGTAAATGTACATAACTATGACCCAGGCTAAAATGCAACTTTACTTAAGTAGTGCAACCAAAGTAACAGTGGAAGTGTAGTATTATGTACATTGTTGCATAGGACAGAATATATAAGTAGTTCTATGCATTGTTCTATTCTGTATGGTGTAGCCTGTAGCACAGGTTAATGTGTGTATGTATAGGTACGGAGTATTATTTAGTCATAATATAATTGTAAATGTGTTACTACTAAATATTTTAATGGCGATGGTAATAGAGTAAAGCTAACGGTGGTTGTTTCATTTCAGCTGTCAACTTAAACAGCAAGCCAAAGCCAAACCAACATTACACTGTTGCTTGAATTACATACACTCTGTACTCTGTACTGCATGCACTTTAGTCTTCAGTCCTTTTGCTTCGTCTGGTTTCACTCCTCGTCCTGTCCTCATCGTCAGTTTAGTTTCATAGTTGCCCAAGTTCAGTTCTCTGTGCAGTTTACTACTTGTAAATCCAACTCTACAAAGTATACACCTAAACACATTCTATATTATTCAAAGCAGCAACTCATTTTTATTGTGTCACTGCATTGCTCTAATTATGCACGCTAAAAACTCTTAAATGTCTACAAATAAACACATACAAAATTTGCATACACATATTCATGTGTTATTTATACGAATAATTATAATTAAAACTAAAAATATATACTTCTCAGAGTGAATTCTGTGTTTGTGTGTAATATGTGAGCAACAGGATAGGCACACTTACAGAACAGACGACGATTAGTACTTAGAACTTATACCTCCCTGTCTGGGAGTACAATCTGAGTGAGTGTTCTGTTCAGTTCAGTTCAGTGTGTGAACCTGTATCTGCATTGTTACACTCGGAGAGAGGTAAATGCAGGGAAGGCATGCAATAAGCAAGGCAAGAGATTATTGTGATAAAGTGTATTAAGTAGATTTGCTTGGAGCAGTTAGTGTACTGTACTCTACTTAGTATATCTAATATCATGTAATGTAAGTATCTCTTCGTTTATATAACAATAATAATAATACACAGCATATATTCTGTTTGTGACAGGACAGGACTGAATATTATGTATTATACAGTACACAATATACATATGCATAGGATAGAAGTATAAATAATAATAACATTTAATAATAATAAGCAAAAGAAGGATAAGATTTGCTGAAAGTGTGTGGTTGGGTTTGTATGTGATGTGGCTGGCTTGGCTTGGCTTTGGATATATTATAACGGAATCTTACGTAATCCTATAAGTTACTCAACCCAACTTACAAGTTTACATTTATGCAACTTAACTCTATGTATGTTATTGTTATGCTATGTATGTTATGTATATGTACGTAGCTGTAGTTGTATTCTAGTGTAGTTTATTAGTACAGTACATTGCATGAGAGAGTCAAGTTACCTCTATTCTATCTCTATCTTAATAATAAATATTCCTATCTCTCTATCTATCCATTTATCCATCCACTAGTTTTGTTATAACAGCTAAACTAAAAGTATTACGAACAAACAAGGCAAAGCAACAACCCTTAGATATACTTATTATATATTCTCCTATATCTTGTAGGTAAGTCTCTTTGTACATTATATATTCATATAAATAATAAATTAAAGTTAATCTACATTTATTTTACTCTTGTTGCCTACATTTACATATTAAACAGTTATTATTCATGTAAAGCAAATCTAATAGTTCACAGTTCGTGCAATAATACCTTAATTAGCTTACATAATATACCGTACGCTTTAGCATTTAACATTTAATCTAGATATATATTTATACTAGACTTTTCTCGACAAGTCAATCCAAAGCCAAAGAGTAATTCATATTACATCTCTATCTAATTATATATATATAGAATGCAAATATATAGCAATATTGTTTACAGTTGTAGGTATAGCATACCTAAATATCTTACCCTGGCCCTGATTTCTGTTCTGTCTAATTTATTTATGGAACGAATATAGCCGTATAGCTACATAGCGTTCTTGAGTACGTATTTATTTTTATATATAATGCGGTAAGTCAAAGGCTAGGTTAATTTATATTTAGACTTGTACATAAAAAGCAGACAAGAATAGAATGCTAATACTTATACGTACACATGCACATACGTAACACATAATTATGTACGTGTGTGTTTACATATGAGCTTAAAAATATGTGTCGTATGTAAAAATATTTAGGTAAGTTACTTTACGTTAGGTACTTTAGCATTAACAGTTTATTACATACACATAAATATTAAATATGTAGTAACTTTTACTGTTGTATCTGTACATACTGATTGATATTTTTATGTATTTATTTATATAGAAGCGATTAATTTTGTAATATTTATTAAGTACAAGTTTTTATGATGATCTCTTCTAATTCTAAATACATGTACCTAACCTACATATAAAAGTGTACTTATAAACAGTGTTACATGAAATATATGCACTGACATGGCAAGCAAGGGATCTCCTCCTTTATGTCTGACTGATCGTTTCGTTAACCTTGCCTTTTTTCTACGCTCTGTCAGTTTATCAAGCCAAACTTAACCAAACCAAACCACCAAACGGCAAAGCACAACATGCTGAGTTCTGTTCTCTTTCTATCTATATGAAGGATTCTACAATTGCTGTAATATTCCCTCTAAATGCAATGCAATGGCAATAACACTTCATATATGCTTTAACATATAGCTACTACGGTACAGATACATACGTAATTCTTTTTGTTATGTATTATGTTTGTTCACTTCACTCAACTCACTTCGGTTGGGAATTGGGAAGGGATGGCTACAGCTACAGCTCAAAATATATAGATTGGGATTTATTAATTCACCATTCCCTTTAGTTTTCCTTTTATTCATCATCATTCACATCAAAATATCAAATATCAAATCAACATAACAATATTAATAGTATTTACTATTACATTTACACGTTTATACATACACACACACCCATAGGAAATTGCTATGTGTGTCTGTCTGTGTAAGTAAGATATAAGTAAGTACATACCTAGTAGATAATTATGCAATAATTTATCTACATTATATTATTTCTACTGTTGCTATGTATCAACATTTATCAAGCATGTGA
>JAQFYC010004846.1:0-15902 GCA_034694165.1 Tomocerus mixtus | reverse complement strand
CATTTAAGCCATTTCTGCCATTTAGCCAGCCGGCTGGCTGGCTGAAATGCCAGTTAGCCGGCTTTTTTAGAACACTGCTTGTAAGTAAGTGCTGGTTAATTAAAAACCTTTGACCAATTTGCAATTTAAAACTGGGTATATATTATGTTTAATTAATTACTAAATTATTAATCGAAAAATAAAGATAGAATTTTGAATAACCTGAAATATTTACAGTGCAACAATTTTAAAAGTTATATATTATTATATGTATGATCCTAATATTAATTCTTTAGTTGCAAAATTAACCTACCAAGGTTGTAGTTCATTTAGTTTGCTAACAATACACTTAGTTTGTAAGTACCTACCTATTCTAAGCCGACTGGGCCGACTGTAACAGAAAAATGGTATATTGTATGGCAAAAGATTATGAGTAGGGGTTGAATAGTGCAATTATTATCGATATAAAATAACTTTAACAGTAGTGATTGGAATATTTATTTCAGGCAATAATTATTAAGTTGTGAGAATATTATAAGCATTACACATTGTTTGCTTAGAATATAGATTACTGTCTCTTATGGTCCACGTAGCTATATATAATTATTATTATGCTATAAAGCGATCAAATGTTTTAATAAATAAGAAATTAAAGAATTCGTAAAAATAAAGTAGTTAAGTGCATAATATGTGTCATGTGATTAGAAGAGTCATTCATTGGTTTAATTTAAAGTGTGCAAGAATCGTATTTGACACTTTCAGCCATTTTCAAATCAAAACCAAGATTTTTAACAATACTTGCCATATTTCGGAAAAGATTGGATTCCAAATGTTTCGGATCGGTTACAAAAACAGCCCAGTCGCGAAATTGTTTTTTGTTGCAGCGTACCATCAAAATCCAACTTTTATTATCCGTTCCTACAATTGTCCCCACGTTGTCCGCTGTAAAAATGCAATTTCGAAATGAATTAGGTAAAATCAGTTATAAGGATGTGGGTAGGTGCCTAATTAATGCGCATTAAATTCACTAACCTCCTTTGTGGTAATCAGGAGCGTGCTTTGGGGCTTCGCATGTTTGAGTTTCAAATCCAGTATCTTTGCACAATTGGGTTACTGCAGATTTGTAGCCACCGACGATAACATTGTAATCCCCCCGAGGACGAGTGGGGGCCATAAATAGCCATTTCATACAGAGCTTGTTCATTTCACTCTGAGCGATTGAACGGTTTATAAGAGCTTCTGCCCAATGATAATAAAAGTATTTATTTGCCATAGGAATGTACCATGCTGCAGCTTTATTAATCTGCAATTTAGAAAAAGAGCCATTTACCACATTAAAATGAAACTAGAGATTATATACGCACCTGTACATATAGTTATAATACATCTAACAAATCCTTACAAACGTGTAGTTTAAGTTTGCGACTCCTTTTCTCGGAACGCATCCAACTTCCTGGAAATCCTTTGATTGTAACAGGGTTCCTGAAGGTGCAGGAGGAACCAAAGAAACTTGGTTTTTAGCTCGCTTTCCAGCACCTACTTCTTCACTCAACAATAATATTCCTCCAAGGAAACACCAAATAAAATATGTGTTTGCCATTCTGATGCACTATAATGCACCCGATACGAAAGATGAAGTATAAATAAATGAACTTATTATATTATACTGTCCTCTTCCATTTCATAATTTAGGGCACTAGAACAAGGAAGTACTCTAATTTTGCACAAAGAATTCAAAAGGTCGTAAAAGCATGAACAATTTGCATAGAAAAATAGAACTCTATATTCATTTGATTGTTTCTAACGCCCTAATTAATTCTCTAGTGGGGTCAGGATGTCGACTCTTTTGCGGACACTTCAAAATAAAATGCATTTATTTAGTGTGCTTAGTGCCTACTACTACATATGTAATTAGTATAAATATGCAATCATTGGTGGTTTATATGACATCATACTGTATATTATGGCAATCAAAAGCTGCTTAATTTTATATGAATGGTTATAATTAGTAAATATGGTAAATAAAATGCCTTCTACCTTGTAACAATGAGTTTTGCTTGATTACATACATACTGTTGACAGTCTAAGGCCCAATAGAACTATTTCTTCATAAAAAGTTATTTAAGTCCATAGAATCCTCCCCAAAAGAGACATTCTAATGTTTTTCGCCGTGTCGGCATCCTTTTGTCTTTCCGTGTCAGATTCATGTTGTGCATGTCTTTTGCTAATTGTTAGAACTTTGTATTTGGACATACTTTTAATCTATATTATCTTAAACTAGCTTACACGTCCAACACGTACAAATAGGTTTCCAAATACACATAAATGTATGACATAAATTAATTAAAGCAAGAACGCAAAGATGCTTCTTCCTGAATATAATTTCTTTGAAGTAAATTAAAAATTAATTGCATAATATGTATACTTAATACCTACATACTTCAATAAAATTATTCCATTGTATACTTTGTTCACACATATGTATTATAATCCACGTTACTGTCCGTGTAAAAATATTATTTAAGTCATATCCATATACCTCACCGGCAGTTTTGTTTTGCTTTATTACTTATTAATTTGTTCTCGTTCAGTATTTTTTTTCTTTGTCACTGTTCAATGTTCCATTGCAGCAATGAGATTAAGAAAGTTCATCACCCAAATCCACAAGAGAGTGAATGAGTGTTTCACTAACTTTCTATAATATATGCATACGGTAGCTTTGGTTATGCAATGAAGCAGCTTTTAATTCACAATAATACTTAAGTTTTAAGTAAAACATATAATTAGCTGCATCAATTAGAGGATGTTCGAGGAAATCAAAAGAAAGCTTAAATTGTTCATCGCAAAATTAGGGCAATGGATGAAGAAGATGAGGGTGATTGTATTAAAAAGGGGGGACGCATCATAATACCTGACAATTGGTTTTATTACCCGGTTTTTAACAGTTCCCAATCTTTTTAAAGATTATTTTTCAAACCCGACGTTTTAATAATAATAATTTTTTCCTAAGTTTCATCAATCATTTAAACCTTTTCAACTTTTTTATACAAATACTGGAAATAATTTTACAAATTCCTTGGGAAATCTTAAATTAAAATCTTTCAATTAAAAATATTAAACGAGGTTTTTAGCTGTTTACTGAATATTTTGTATTGAGAAACAGGTAATATAATCGCCATATAATTAAATAATGACATTGTAGCACTTATTGCTTACTCGTAAGTCTGAGACAGCTAAGTAAGTCCTTAATGGATAGGTTTTAGATATGAAGTTTCATTGTGTCGCTTTGTTGCAAAAATCCTGTAACTTTTTCTTTTTGGCTAATATTCATGCAAACAATAGATGAGGATTGCATTACGGGTGTCAGTTGGGAGAAAAATGAGGAAATTGTAATATTGGACAGCGCAGTAGCAGCCCTTCCACGAATCATCAGGGAAATGTGGTTCTTAATCTACAAAAATCGTAAGAACATCGGTGAAAAGTACCCCATTTGGATTTAAAGTCAAGGAAAATCTTCAGCGCTCAGCTTTAGTGCCTAAAAAGCTCAAGATCATCAGTAACGTGCGAGGAAGTCGAAAGATACAGCTAATAACTTATAATAAGAAGTAACGGAAAGAAACAATTAAGGCATAATTTGCATACATTTTTGAATTATGCAAAACCGTCATCCCAAGTTAAACACATAATGCACCCAAGAGACAGTTACTAATCCGGATATTTCTGCGTAATATACATACAATGTTAAATAATATATGCAATATCAACAAGGCCTACAATACGTATACTATACCACGTGCAATATAGACGAAAGACAGTCCCAAGAATAAGAACCATTTAGTTAAAAAGTTGCCGAGACTTTGGATTTAGAATTAGCATTTTAATGTGAAATTATCGTGAAGTTACTAAATCTTTTAAAAGATATATCAATGACATGACAAGCGTGACGAAATAAAATTTATTTGTACAGGTATGTCTGCCAAGATCCTCTTTCTGGTCTGCAGATTATATTCGTTTAAATTCCCAAAGCTACTGACTCAACATACAAATACAAGTACAAAGATGGAAGGTTTAAATATTAAACACTTGCCAGCTTAATACATAACAATTGAAAGATGGAAACCATTTCTTAAGTGTCTATTTAGCAGCAACATGTAACAGTTACAATCCTGAAATTGACTTTATTGCGCAACTAAACCTTATAGTACAGTACATACTTATTTTATTTGGAAGAACAGGTACTCACCATACCAATACTAACACACACGACACGAGTAGATACATAATTGAATAATTATAAAAATGTCAGCTTACATATTTTTAATCAAATACACTCATTTCATCTAAAACGATCATTTAAACAAATACAACACATTATTTCTTTATCAGGATTTTACAGATATCGATGACCTCAAACAAAGGACTAACATTTTACACACAATTATTTTTATAGTTAAAATTCATGTAGCATTTCATAAAACATTGAGATGAATAATTATAGCTACCATAGTTCAATGACGACAATAATAAATATTTATATGACTGGACTGAATAGCACATATTCAATTAGCCAACATAGTTAGCCAACCGTTTTACAACAGAGTTAATGTAGGTTAATATTTGGAAACTTTCCGATATAATACTTATATTTGACCTGTCAAGAGATGAATACTGAATACTGTCTCTAGAAGTTTAAAAAATCTCCAGCTCCTTTTTTGTCCTTCTTAAATTCTACTTTTTCTTCTGAGCTCCAACAACGCCTTATAACTTCTTGTAACTTGTGACATTTGTTATGCAGAACGGAAAAGTTAAAGCTTTAGTAAATTAACTGTCTGGAAAACTTCATCTCATCTGACTTTTCTTGAACGACACGTAGTCTGACAGTGAGGCGAATGTGAGACAGCCTACTTTCCGTACTCGACGCGAACATTATATCAGGTTTATTCTCCTATGTTGATCATTCTTCGTCTGATATCCTAACAACATATTGCATGCACACTTTATTATATTTACCTAGTTAATAACGTAACCATCTTTACAATTAACATTTTGTCTGTTGCTGTGAAATGTCATAAAAATTTACACTGCTTTGCATATTGATTGTTTTCTTGCAACCACCTGGGGCAATGCTATAATACACATCTACAGCAATTAATTGAATTGCATTAAGCAGAGAAGTTTAATGTTGTATTTCATGGAAATAACAGAAAGAAATGTAACGTAACACGTAATAAACAGCCGTAAACGTTGTACGAAAGGAGCTTGTCAATAGTGAAAACCATTGTGAAAATCATTGACAAAATTATTGTGATAATTATTGATAATCATTGATAATCACTGTGATCATCATTGATAATCATTGATAATCACTGTGATCATCATTGATATTCATTGTGATCATCATTAATAATTATTAACAGACGGAGACACAGACAGACCGACACACTATTCACATAAAGGAGACAAGCTGCAATAATAAAAAGTGTAGAATCCCTATAATGAACGAAACAACTCAAGATGCAAATATAAATTAATTAAATGGCTTTATTATGCAGTCGACATGATTATTATATTATGCAAGATCATAAATTAAATTTTCCCGGCTGATGATCTTGTGTTTTGCAGTGAGCTGGAGTAGCGCGCAATGTAATATTATAGTATGCATACTCGGCATACTGTAAAGTGAACAATGTTTCATATTGACCTAGGTCGGTGACCCGTCGACCGATTGACTCCATTTTTTAATGGTGTCACCTAAATAGGGACCTAAATAGGCTACCCTGAAAATCGATATCTCAAACCGTTTTTGAGTTACACCGACAGACAGACGGACAGACAGACAGACACAGCAAAACCATAAAAAAGACAAGCTCCTTAATAAAGAGTAAAGGAATACTAATACTACACAGCCATTAACATATTGTATTAAGTGTTGTTGCACAAAAACATTCAGCGATTCTACCCGTATTATCTTTCAATTGACATGGTAAAATGAAAAATTAAACTAATAGTCAGCAGCCTTTAACCGATAATGGATTATCATGGACAACAAACAACAGTTTACGCGTTTTAATACCACAGAATTTATAATACCATATCTATACTGTAACTAATCATAACTTATGTTAACTTTTATATCAGTTTTTCCTGCTACTTTGTTTACATACCTACATTTATCTTTCCCCCCTCTGTTTACCTCGCTTCACTTGGATATTTAGGTTTAGCCCTATAAAAGAATATGTATCTTTCCTTTGTTGCTTCTACTGATTACATACGCAGTGTAAATGCATGCGCCATTAAAGTGAACGCATTTAAAACCTCTTGTATATATATTTTGCTATTTAAATACCTGTGTAAATATAGTGAATTCATGATAAATATTTATTTTGCATGCTTATATTACATACTCAATCATGCATCCCAAGTTTTGTGTGTTATATATGGGACATTCAAGCTCAACCTTATTGAATTTGGCAATG
This sequence comes from Tomocerus mixtus, assembly GCA_034694165.1. Taxonomy (NCBI): domain Eukaryota; kingdom Metazoa; phylum Arthropoda; class Collembola; order Entomobryomorpha; family Tomoceridae; genus Tomocerus; species Tomocerus mixtus. The sequence goes on along the minus strand of JAQFYC010004846.1, from coordinate 9,447 downwards.
GGTCCCTATATATCGCCAGTGGACAGCATGCGCATCTCTTTCTAACAGTAACTCTTTCGCATTCTCACATTGCTCCATGTATGGGGTACAACGATAAATAATTTGCCATATGTTCCTATTAAAATTTCTAAAAAATAAGTGGCCGGCCAGAACTCCGTGGGGGTGTGGCCGACTTGACTCAACAACTAAAAAGTTTTGGTGCTTTGTACTTTGGACATCCTCTTTCGAATTCTGGGAATAGAATTGAAACAAGTTGACGCATTCGAAAGTTATAGCACGGAAGGACACACACAGACAGACAGACATTCAAAACGAATTGACAATGTATCTGGCAATCTGGCGATACATAATAAAGGGGTACTAGTTTGTTTAATTATTAAGAAATCATTTATTTCACATTATTTATTTTACATTACTTCATTTCACACCCCTACGCTAATACATTAGTAGTAGGTATTCTTAGTGCTTGTATGCTAAAACTTTGTGCTAAATTAACTACCGAACTATTATGATTTTCCTTTGAACCATTATATTTAAATATATGTGTCACACATATATTTAAATATAATGTGTGCATGTATATACGACCTCCTCTATTGTAATATTGTTTCCTTCAAAATTCACAGGTACTAAATGTGTATCAGGTATTTGCGACTTGGCGAGCAGCATTTTGTACATAATGCATTAAGTAGATGAATTTACTTCGTGTAAATGTGGTAAGTAATGTAAGTACCTGTATATATGTGAGATGCAAAGAACAGAGTAAAGTACTAAACTGTATTGTTATGTAGTGCATTGCATTTTCCATTTAGATGAACATGAACAACAGATTGAACAATTGCTACACATTACCACAGAAAAAAGGCTGAGCATTGATTTTGTGATAAGAACAAAGGAGCCATCCACATTCCACCATAAAAACCCGTGGTATATGTACATGCGATGCACATTGTATAATATGGTGAATTCATATATTTTATATAGTGGATTAGTGGATTGATATATATATGTAATACTGTATTCTGTAGACATAGTATTGCACTCGTTTATTTAGATCCGAAAGAACCATTATTCATGCTTGTGTATGCTGCAATTACCAATTTAAGAGAAATGTTCTGCTAAAAAGCAAATTTGAAATAATGGCAAGCCCGTCAGGTATAAACGTAATAAAGGCTATCTACCTGCAAAGTAAAGTCCTTTGGAATACCAGGATTCGACATAATGCACGGTGGTCGTGCAGCTTACGACCACACGACCGGTCCGAATTGCGGAGCTTGGCTTACATAACCTAACCGTAACCTTACTCAACAACACATAAACCCGGGAACAGAATATGACCGACGAAGCCCCGAAATCCGAGGTGGTCGTGTGCTCGTGCATTTTGTCGAAGCCCGTAATACCACAACGCAGAATTGTGAACTATGCACAATATATATTGTAATGTACTTATTTAAAACCGACATGGGGTTGTTCCCTTCGTTTCATTTAAATTACTTCCACATTGCAATTTACAAGTTTTTTACAGTATAGCAATGCATGAGTAAAGCAAAGTTGAAACCCAAAAATTGTTTGGTGGCCGTGACTCGGTCAATCGATTTGTGTAGGTCCACGCGGGTTACACCAGGGCGGGGCATCCTAGGGTTGTCCTGCGAGTGACACCCGGGCAGGGCACTGCAGGTCCACGCAAATTCGACATTTGGAGGAAAATAATTTTGTCGTATTTTTGGAAATATTTGCGGTTTTTGCGGTTTTTGATTTTTTCCATAATAATTGGCAAAACCGCGAGGTTTTTCAATAGGGCGCATTTTTTGACCTCCGGGCACCTATTTTCTGGCCTCGTGGGTGAGACACGGGCAGGCAAAAAGCGATTATCTGCTGTGACTTTAAGTCAGTTTAATGAAGATGCACAGATATACCAAGCTCTCAAAAGTTTATTGAATGCTTTTTGTCATTCTGTCTAGTACTGTCTTTCTAAAAGTTAGCTTAAAGCGCTACATTTATACTGTAGTGCCCTTAATTGACTGAATTGTTGGTAGTTTTGCGCTACACGAAGTCATACTATATATCTCCAAGAAAAATTACAATTCAATTAAAGAATACATGAATCTTTATAACATAAAAACTGATTATAAAATGTGGCAAATTTTTGCTTTTAGAGATTATAATTATGAAAATGCTTTGATTAGAGGTGCAATTTGGCATAAATCGGTCTACGGCCTACGGGTCAATGAATTAGAAGGTCAACATTGGACATGCTTCAACGTATTGGAACAGGAACAACAACATGCAAACATAGCACAGTGCCCCTACCTACACCCCAAATGTACGAACTAGGCTCGAACAGCTGATTTGAGTGTGAGTATGAAAGGGTTAGGAATTAAGTGTAACACTCATTCGTGAATTTCTATGTTATCCATGTTATCCATACTGACGAGTCGGCGAGATCGAATCAGCTGTTCGAAGCTTAGGGGAGGGGCAAAACCAATGTTAGGTTAGGTTGCTAGTAGGCCTCAGTGGGTAATTATTGTAATTGTAATCCCATATTTTGCAATCCTTGCACTTTATTATACCTCACCAGCAAGTAAAACACTTATACGAAATCAAATCAAAATCACATGCTTCAACCATAATCAAGTGACACTGTTAAACATGCAACTTACCACTAAATGTTTCATTATTTATGAGTAAACTAATAATATAAAGGCCAAGCACATAATGAAACTTTGATTCACATAAGCAGAGCGCGAATATACTACTGTGACGTTAAAAAAAATGCTGAGGTCTCATGGATTGACAATTAATTCAACTATACGTACATAATTGTGGAAATGTTGTTCAGTTTAAATATTTAATTAAATAGGTACTAATACTGATAGGTTCTAATACTAATGCTTAGTTTATTCTCACATTATAGTTGAATCAGTTCAAAGTTCAAGTTAGCACGTACGATATGACATTTTAAGGAATATGAATTAATACTTTTATGTTACAAAATGGCAGGGTTAGATTAAATATATTATGTGTAAAGTTCATCTCCTCCGCATTTGTATTCAGATTCTGAAATTCAGACAATCTTGCTCCATCAATTCTGAAAACAATTGATATGTTATACAATATTTATTCGTTATCTTTGGAGAAGAAGAAACTTAATATTATTTTAAATATCATACCTTTTATGAATTTAACCCGTTTTGATGCCTCTACAAGATCTTCGTAAGACACAACCGCGCGAAGAGTTCTCATAAAATTCGGATGCTTAAATAACAAAGTCAAAGCATCTTTAGCTCCAGCTCTAAAATCAAAAAAGAGTTTTCAAAATTTAAAAAAATAGCGAAAATTAAAATCTGGCAAATGTTTCAAAAGTCTTGAATTTTAAGTTACCTTGCTTCCCACCCCCTTTCCTGGAGTAATTTAATGATCATCGGAAGGATTCTATCGGCATAACTGGACATAACTTCGTCCGCTCCGACTTTTTGGACCCATTTATTCAGCATTACGGAAACGGTGGCCCGAACCATTTCACTTTTATTCTTGAGGCCGGACTCCAAGCAGGATAAAGATCTTTCGACAGGAAAAGTGCATACTAAGGCGTTCAGCACATTTCGACATTCCCAACGAAGGAACTTGTTACAATCCATGCTCTTAGTGAGAATCTTCCCGAGGACTTTATCAACAAAAGGTTCCATTGCCTTCCTCACGTGGAGAATAAATTCCGTAAACGATGCAAGCGCTGCCCTAGAAATTGCGGATTTCAAACTGGCCAAATGTTTCTCTGCCTTCCAGACAACTTGGCCGAGATCTTCGCAAAGAACTTCGGGATGATGACGAGCAAGGCGCACAGCGAGACGAAAACCATCCATAACTTGTTGCCAATAATTCGAGTCCAGAAATGTTAAAACTCTTTGTAAGTCATCCTCAGGGAAGTCCAGGGGACCAAGACTCTCTGGAAACAAATCTGCGGGCGGGCGACGACAAACGACTTCGGTGTACAAATCCTTCCGCTGATTGAAATTTAAAGTTCGTTTTGGAACTACTTTTTTCGGAGGATTCAACTGTTGAAAATCTTGCTTACATCGAGTTTCATAATCCACGGAGTAGATATTTGAATTGCAGTCATTTCTTTTTAACTGAGAATAGCGCGAAATTGTTTTAGGATTACCGTTCTTCATCATCGAGCTTTTGCTCTGGAAGCCCCGATACTGTCGTTCTTCATCGTCTGCTCCGTCCAAATATTTCATTACCTCCTGGAGCGAAGCCCGGTAGCTTCTGGTCATTGAAGGTGCCGTGGGCCGTGGTCTATTTTGATTTTCCAAATGGGAATATACCATTTTATTCGAATTTTCTGCAAATTGTGGCATATTTTCACGTACTATGCAGAATAAAGAAAACATATTTAAATAACACATCGTAAATGTTTAAAATTGCAAATTATTTTTTAAGAATGAAGTCTTACTATCACTGAAATCGTCATCGTATTCAATTCCATTTTGATCCTGAACATCATAATGTGCATTAATTTTACTTAGAAAAGTTTGGGTCTTCAGGCGATTTGCGGGGGTATAATCCACATATGAATTTTGTGTGTCAGCTTTTTTATCCACAGTTACATGGTAAGCTGGACCTGAAAAGTAATTTTCAAGAAAATTTGAATAAAACAATTAGTTACAATTTTTGGATGCACAATACTCAGATATACGACAAAGAATTATAAGTTTCCAGGTTTACTTCTGCCTGCGGGATATGTTGACGAGGAAGACTCTTTTGGTACCCTACGTCCCAATATTTCAGTACTTTTCTTAGGAATGGAAGAAACTGCTTCCAAAGATAAATCACATTGCACAGATGCTTCCTTTATACTCTCAGGGGATAGAATTCTGCGGTACTTACGGCCATCTCTTTGCACGAACTCCCAAACTGGAGATGAATCATTATCGACAGACCCGGTATGCATTGGACTGATTGGACAAGTAGCCTTATCTACGAATTTCTTCAAATTTGTTTCCTCATTCCCATTATTCCTGAAGTTGTCCATTTGCTTCCATAAAACATTCTGGGGGATATGTGGAATCTTCAAAGGTTCTTCGATCTTTACTTGCACTCCTTTGTCTTCCTGAAGTTTGATCTTGTTAAAATTCTGCCAGTCTATTCTTTCTTTGCTGCACAATTCGCAGTCGCACATTTCGGTGGAAGTTTCCTCTGGAAGAAGAACATACGGTTTAATATTATCTCCACTCCCTCTATTCAATTTTTCATAAGGTGGAGTTCTCCTGCGCACACTTCTTTCTTCTATGTTCTGTGAAATATCAGTTTTTGTTGAACTGGAGCTGCAAATATTATTCAATGGGGTCAAAGTTCGATATCCTGAAAAAGAATACGACTTTACAGGATGTCGGTGGTTTAAATTTAATTCTTTCAGCTCGTCCAATATTGATTGATTTAGTTGACGGGTTTCTCTTTGGGGTGTATCAACCCTGTATTTGTTGAATGGCGAAAAGGAAGCTGAATAATTGTATTTAACTTCATGTCCGTCATCTGTCAATTTACAAATATTCAAAATAATTAGTGAAAACGATGAGTGACAAGAAAATCAGAATCAGCTGACATTAATTAAAGTATAGATAAGTAAACAGTTATGACATGATATGATGATACAAATAAATATATGTAATTAATATTAATGGCTCACCAAAGTTACCCAGATCATTGTATGTGGAAGATAAGTACTGTGGGGGCGGAGGTGGAGGTGGCGGAAGAAGCAAAGGAATTGTTGAGCTGGAATATCCGGATCTTGGGAATCGCCCTGTTTCCCCCAGCTGTCTGTTGCTATTAGTCACTGTTACTGGCATGGGGCCGAAACGATGTGGCATCTCCTTTCGGTTGATGCTAAAATTTGAATTCTCTCTCTGGGTTGTTGAAAATTGTGTTTGTCCAGAAAATCCCGGAAGACTCGTGCAAGGGCCGATATTTCCATTCTGAGATTTTTGAATACGTTGATAAAGGGAGTTTGGAATTGGAACAGGAATAGAAATCGTCTTTCCGTTTTGAGTTATTGGAGGAGGAAGTTGTGCTCTTTGTGGATCCCCTTGAAATGCAGCTAATCCTGAATTAGTTGTTGCCCCATCTGTGGAGACTGTGTCTGGAGAAGGATAGAGACTAATGTTTAAAGAATAGCCAGTATTACCAGAATTTGGATTTTGAGCCGGATGAATAGGATTTGTGTTGGCGTCGGCGTCCATTTGTCTTATTAATCCAACTTGCTCTGAAACAAAATAATCAATCATTAATCAATTAAGAAAAGCTTATAGCGCATTATTTATTTTTCTTGGCAAAAGTAATTAGCCAATCAGTGGCGAACGCAGGATTTCGAGCCGGGGGGATCGCGGGGTGTTTTCTGAAAGTATACTCGACAGTACCTCAACTTTCATTATTTGGGAGCGCAAAAACGGGGCAACAACGGGATAATTTGTGCCCGTCGGGGGGACCCCCCCCCCCCTTGCGTACGCCAGTGTTAATTTTCATTGATTTTTCAATTTTGAATGTTTATTTTGTAAATAGTGTAAATTGCAACCTGATTCGAATATTATAAAGCTTAAATGATAAATTATACGATGTTCAACTGTTTTTTTACTTAATTGGGGATTAACTAGTCGGGTTTTGTGAAAAAACGAAAAAAATGCGTAAGTGAGGTGAAATATTTCAAGAATAAAGTTCTGATGAGCTATTTTGGTTGTTTACGTTCTTGTTTACTTTTAGGGAAGTTGGCTAATAGCATTTTGTGCTGTTCTGTTATCTGTCATAGTAACCATGGAAAACCTAGCTATTTATTGGTAGACAAAGATATCTTTGTTCATGTAACAGAGAGGTTGGAGTGCAGAGTGCAGAATGTAGTGTACCAGCATAGCTTAGCAAAACAACTTGCAAAAGTTGCAACGGTTGCGTTGCAATGCTTACCTTAGGGATCATGTACAAAAGACGTCTGCGATTTGGTGGACGGAGGGGGTAAGCAAAATCAGATGTTTTAGGATGGGGAGGGGGGAGGGGGTCTGGGAAAACAGACGTCTTAGCCAAGACCGGACGATATTATGGAAAAAAAGGCAAAAATTTTTGCGCTACGCGCGATTGTCTTAAATGTGTATCTTTTAAGTCTTTAAATCGCCATGAAAATGCCAAAAATCTAGCCAAAATCAGCGCTCCTACTGTAAAATTGGGCAAAAACTAACAAAGAATGGCAAAAATGTTTGCTCTCCGCGCGATTGTGTTGCATATTATGTATATTATAATTTAAAAATAAAACGCCAAAAATTAAGCGCTCAGTGCGGTACAAATATAATTAGCTGCTCCCAGGATGTATCTGTTATTTGTAATACTTGTGACTCAAATATGACTATGTAATAGAAAATGGCGAGATAATAAATAAAATATATTAATTTTTAACAATATAATTTTTTGGTCTGTAATGCAGACGTCTTTATGGGGGAGGGGGTATAGCAAAACAGACGTTTGTAGACCAGAGGGGGGGGGGGAGGGGGTCAAAAAGGACGAAAAATGACAGACGTCTTTTGTACATGATCCCTATACTGAATCACTTATGAATTCACTGGTTAGTTAGTACAACTGTTGCGATTACAGAAAAAGGCAGAAAAGCTTATAGCGCATTATTTATTACAAAAGTAATTAGCCAATCAGTGGCTAATTACTTATATTACGGTCAATCAGATTTCGGTCCGGAGGGTGTCGGGGGGTGTTTTCTGAAAGTATACTCGACAGTACCTCAACTTTCATTATCTGGGAGCGCAAAAACGGGGCAACAACCCTTCGGGGGGTGTTTAACACCGAAAACACCCCCCCCCCCTTGCGTACGCCAGTGTAGCCAATGTTAATTTTCATTGATTTTTCAATTTTGAATGTTTATTTTGTAAATAGTGTAAACTGCAACCTGATTCGAATATTATAAAGCTCTTTTGAGCTATTATAAAGATAAATTATACGATGTTCAACTGTTTTTTTACTTAATTGGGGATTAACTAGTCGGGTTTTGTGAAAAAACGAAAAAAATGCGTAAGTGAGGTGAAATATTTCAAGAATAAAGTTCTGATGAGCTATTTTGGTTGTTTACGTTCTTGTTTACTTTTAGGGAAGTTGGCTAATAGCATTTTGTGCTGTTCTGTTATCTGTCATAGTAACCATGGAAAACCTAGCTATTTATTGGTAGACAAAGATATCTTTGTTCATGTAACAGAGAGGTTGGAGTGCAGAGTGCAGAATGTAGTGTACCAGCATAGCTTATCAAAACAACCTATAGTTGCAAAAGTTGTAACGGTTGTAACGGTTAGGTTGCAACGGTTGCAATGCTTACCTTATTGAATCACTTATGAATTCACTGGTTAGCACAGCTGTTGCGATTACAGAAAAAGGCATTGAGTATAGCATACTACATATTAAATGGGTATATTATGCAACAAATGTAATAAATTGACCTACCCATTAAACTGCATTATATACTACACTATGTCGTGGGTACAATGCCCCAAGGGTTCCTTGTGCCTTTGCATGGGGACTCACTTGAACTGGTTCCAATTTTTGCAGAAAAACAAGAATATTTTCAAAGATATATGCTATATTAGGCATATTATAATTAGCAAATCCTCCTAATTTTAATTAAAGCAGTGTTTTTTGACTATAAACGTTTTAGCTATTTAGCTGTATAAACGTTTTAGTACGTGTACTCCTAATGTATCGCGTGCATCAGTGAAAAAACCATAATATTATCAAATAAGTTAAAATACATATCGATAACATAAACATAGTTTTTTAAAAAAAGAAGAATTCCTATAGGTACATTGAAGCCTTCAACAATTAGCGTTTACACGTATACACTTAAACATCTTGTGGGGATTCCAGATAGGTACTTCTACAACTGCACTGCTTATTGAAGGCTTCAATAATTACCTAGTAAAAGTATAGTATGCATGCAAACATCTATACAATGTAATATCTTGTGTAATACCGATATTAGCACTTGGGACACTTTCAATTCCACTGCCCGTTACCTGCAAGCAGGCAAATACCAAATTATGAACCAGTCGAAAAACTACATTCACCAGAGACATTATTTTTTAATAATAATTATTTTGAGAACTACCAACAAGTCATATATGAGCGCAGCAAACGATTGGGTTACAGATAACTAAGGTCGTAAGTTCAATAGCTTTCCAATGCTACCCCACTGGCCATATTTATACTGTTATTTAAAACTTTGGGGGGGGGGCGTGGCCATAACTCCACGGAGGCGGGTCCGATTTGACACAAAAACAAATTGAGAGCTTCGTTAAATCCTACAGTATTAACTTCTAAAAACTAAAAAAAAAAAAATTTATTGTAATATCATTTAAGAAATACGAAATCTGGCCCAGAAGAATTTACTGTAATACGGTTTAATAATTTAAT
>JAQFYC010004845.1:0-15907 GCA_034694165.1 Tomocerus mixtus | reverse complement strand
GTTTGGTTGGAATCCGTCCAATACTTTAAACGTTATTGAGTATACAGACAGACGGACGGACGGACAGACGGACGGACGGACTGACTGTACGAAAGCATATCCAGCTTCGCTGGTAATAATTCAAGCATGCAATTTCATACAAATACTAACTCCAAAAACTATTTTAATGTTGTCTCAAAATCCAAAATATCTCCCCTGTGCTATTAATGATGTATAATCCCAAAATTGTCTTTCAATATTAAATGTGGAAAATGTAATTGAGCCAGTTTAGAAATGTAACTACAGACAGTATGACTACTATTATTATAGGACATGCTAATATAAAAAATGTTGCAAATTAAATAATTCTTTTATTCTATGTATTTTGGCACTGTATGTACAATTAAAGCATTTACCTGTAATTGGGTAGAAATATTTAAATGTCTCAAAGGAATATCATCCAAAACAGTTGCGATGCTTCTCGAACTAGATATAAGGTGTGTTCCTTGCGTGCACAAGAAGTGTAATTCATAGCAGAAAACTGAAAATGGTAGACCAACTCCAAAAGCCAGATGATAAAGGCTATAAGGGGACCACATGTAGCCAAAAAAGGCATAAATGAGGATTGCGAAAAAAAGTAGGAAAATGTCAATGAAAATTCGATGCGAAAAAATTAGACTAAATTCTGTCACAAGTTTTTCGATAACTCTGAATTTTTTTAAGCATTCTATGATTTTGTTCTCTAAAGTGTAAAGCTTAATTGTACTGAGGTTAGATATGGACATTGTGAACATTTTCTCAGTACTCGAAGTGTCTATTGATCCTGACTCGAATTTGATATGGTATTTTAAATCTGCTACCACATCCTGGATTTCTTTCGCAATCATCTTAAAATAGCCACAATAAACAGCAAGGAAAACAGACGTGAATAAAATATTGAAAATATGGAGGATAATTTCCAAATTCCAAAATGGAAAACTCTGGTATGAGATACAAAGGCCCAGTGGGGTCTTTCCAATGATTAAGCATGTTAAAATATATTTTCCTAAGCAAATTATTCCAACAACGAAGCCAAAAATTGTCGGAACAGTTAGCCTTTTCTTCAGATCTGATAAAGTTAATTTCGTGTCATAATATTTCTCGTCCGAAAACTTATTTTTTGACAATTTATTTATATTTAAATACCAAAATTGGAGAAATCTTTTTGAGAATGTAAATGCTGTGAGTCGGAAATACAAAAATGCAATTATGTGGGTAAATCCTACTAGGGAAAATGCAAAATGCTCCGTTTTTGATCGAACTATCGAAACTGAGCGTAATTTTTCTGATGAAATAGCAGCAAGTATATGCCAAATGTTAACAGCTATCAATAAAGCTATATTGTAAAATGCTGGTAAGCTCAAGAACTTTAGTTTCAGAGATTTTGCCCCGTCTGAATTGGCTATTGAGAACGGAAAGTAACCAATAAACTGCATACTATGGATTATCCATTTTACGGATGTTATTAAATCTGTCTCCAGTTTTTTCTGACGAAGGTGCTTATTTTGTTTTTCCGTGGAGAATTGATATTTTTCCATATTTTTATGAACAGCGAAATCTTCCTTGGATTCGAGTGTTCTTTAGTCTACTAAATAGTTTCCCGCAGTCTAAAAGTATATGTCCACTCGATATCCAAAGCTTGAAACAAAAACACTCACTCTTAAAATTAGTTTACTTAAGAATTTATAGGACATTTGGCAATATAAATGAATTGTAATGAAACCTTAGGTAAATATACGTCCACACCTAAATTAACAAAATACTCCTTATACACAGAACAAATACACAGGTCTAATTAATTGAACAATCGAAGAATTGGGTTGTTAATTGAAAATATCCATCTAGCAGTATGAGCATACATGCATTTGCCATAATAATTGCTGTTACCATAAACCAATATAATAACAAATGTAATGTAGACATGCTATCGGCTATCGAGGTATTAAATGCCAATTGATGTGGAAACTTTTGATGTTTGATGCACTTTATATTAAATTTTATGCATTTTAAATGTTAATTATTAAAAATAATGATTTTCGTAAAATGTGATCAAATTCTCCAAACATCTATGCAACAGTTAATTTTTTGTTTCAAAAGTTGAATATTAAAGTAATCGTAATTTTTATTTAATTTGGTTCAAAAACATTTATAATGTTCCTCGTAAAACTCATACACAAAAAACGAATAAGCCTTACTACACTATGTACGTAACGAGAACGACTTTAAGTACATATAAACATCTACAATTGTTAGTGACACACTTAAATCTGTCAATGTCACAATTCACGACATAGCGTATTGCTATCAACTATCTAGTAATCAGAAGCAATGATCTTAAATAAGTACACTGTTTCACAGCATGTACGTATGTAATCTAAACTTGTTTTGCCTTTGCAAACTAGAAAGTTTAAGAAAGCAATAAAAATGTGAACAACATTAATCTGGTGTTTAGTCTGCCAAAAAGTTTTCAGTATAAAGGTCACCGTTACCACTCAATTTTAGAGGATTAGGTATATATCTTCCATGAAAGTGGATGCATAATAAAGATATTCTCAATATTATTGCCTTTAAGGAATTATTTGCTTTAATTTTATCAAAATGATTTTTTCTTGTAGTAACTTATCTAAAATTCAAAAACGGTTAATATTTTATATGCTAAGCCTCCTTGTTTTAATAGGAGGGACTAATTGTAAAGAAATTAGCAATTTTTATAGTAAACCAATTTACAAAAGTCATAGTTCAGTATTAAACCATTTTGGAAGTTTGCTCGGGTCTGGTCGTACTTTGTCATTTCCATTTGCCGCTGGGCTGATGTTGTCAATTGTTGACGAAAATATTTGGAATGTATCAACAAACGGGTTTCCAGATATCTTCAATATTCGTGCAGGTTCCATGGGGAACGCTTACGGAGATATTTTGGATAGGCTCAATGAGGTAAAGACATTTTTGTATTTTATTTGTTCCCTTTTTTCAGTTTATACATATTTAAAATTGAAAACTTATTCCCTTTGATTATTTTACCTACTTAGGATTCAAAATCAACATTAAGAACCCATATTTATCTAAGCAACTATTCAGATGTTGATGTAGCATCACATTTAGCGTCGAATACATCGAACTTACTTGATTCCATTGAATTCAGTGAGATAAATTGGGCAGACACGTATTGGAGAGATTTAGATGATACTGTTTCGAACGAAACAGATGGAAAATTGGAAAGAGAATTATTTCCAAGAGGTGAAGTACATGCAAGTTGTTTTAAAAACAAAATTTCAAAACCCATTGTTGAGCAAAATATTCTAGTTAATTCTATCTTGATTAATGTTTAGCATTTGGAAGAATTTTTGATGTGGATACTGAAGCTGCTATTTTAAACACATTTCATTACAAAAATTCATGGAAGTATGACTGGAAACAAGGAGGAAACTCGAGTTTTGGAGATGGGAGCGAAACGGCCAATTTTATAGAAACTAGTGGAGAATTTTTAGTTTCGGAAGAAGATGAATTTACTGCAGTTGCTGTTCCTCTTAAGGTTGCTCATTAATAAATCATTATTTAGCTTTATTCTACTTTGTATAATACATAATAATAGATAATGATGTGTTTGGTACATTTTTGTCTGCTGAAAACTTTACAAATGATATAATTATTTGTTTCCTACAGGATGCCAAAAAGAGCATTGTCTTCGTTTTACCAACATACAATCTTACAAAACACTTTCGGGTAGAGGATGAAGTTCCTCTACCACATAATTGGGTAAAACGAACCTGGAGGATAAAAGTCCCTGAAATCAATTTCACGAAATTGGATCAATATGGGAAAGAATTACAGCAGGTAAAAGTTATATTGTATTTCTATTTAAAAAACGGAATTTCAGCTTCAAGACAATTGATATTAAATTAAGTAAAAAAAAGTAACGAATAAATATGTATTTTTGGAATGTTAATAATGTATGTATTATATACTTAATAGTTGGGAATTAATGAAACATTCTGCACATCAATTCACGATCGCGTTGGAAGATTTCCATATTATCTGCGGCCAATAGTTCAAGCTAATTATGTTGACTTTAACTCACAGTTTTTGCAAATTGCTTCTGCAACAGGTACTTATCAAGCTGTAACTGAAACTGAAGCAAATCTGAAATCTGAAAAACATTTATGAGGAAAAAATGCAACATTTTTATTTTAAAATAGGAACGGCGGTACAAAATTTCGCTCTTGGAGCGGATTTGCATGGAAATGGTCACCCTTGGGCTAAAAATTCAGAAAATTCGGATAATCGTTCAGAAAGGAACATTACAATAGAAAACAACGAAGTCGTGGTAGAATATACCACGGAATCTATTATTTCTAGCGAATCTGCCGAAAGCGAAGAGAATTCTTCAGAAAAAGTTGAATCTACGACAGAGTCCATTTCTATTTCTGGTGCATCTGCAGAAAATGGGGAGAATTCTATCGAAAGCATTGAAACAAACACAGAATCTATGCCCATTCCAGTCTCCAAAGAAATTATTTTCGATCGTCCATTTTTATGGTACATAAACGATGTGGATGTTGGCCCGATTTTCTTTGGCTTTGTTAACTCAATGGCTGAAAGTAATCCAGTTCCAATGAAACAAACATCCGGTGATCTTTGGAAGAAAGAAATTACAATGGTGTATCTCTGGAGTTGTAAAAGCTTTGCAAAATCAATTTCCACTGGACCTTCAGTCAAGATGTATATAGATGATAGTGATAAGTAGATAGGGCAGAAGTATTTATTTATTTACAGCTTTTAACCACACTTAATCTAAATCCATAGAGATCTTTGTAGTTGTAAATCTATAAAGATTTCAAATGAATAATTTATAATGAATACATTAATAAAATAAATGACTATTTAAGGCCCCATAGGTAAAAAGTTGTTTATCTTTTAGCTAATAGGAAATAAGTAATTAATGAATACCGACCTACCAATAATCTGATATAAGAGTAACGCACGACAAAATTATATTGTTAATACAAATACAGCACAGTCAATAAACATTTTATTTATTATTACCACTTTTCTTTTTGTATAATGTACTCAATATAAATTAATAAAACCTGTTCACGTTTCAGAAATATTGAATAACTTTCTCTTTCTGTTGTATTCCTTATTATTTGGACTGATACTGAACTGCTTTTTTGCATTATAATGTGTATATCGTCCTTCTCTTGCGATGAATGTGTACTTACATACACAAAAGTTGTATTCGAAAACATGTAAACCTGTTCTGTTGGATGGAAAACAGAAACAACAAATTACACGAGTTAGTTTAATGCATGTTTTACATTTGTTTATGTATTTTGATCTTGAACTTGGCGAAAACAAAAACAGTATGTCCCTAAAAGACCTACATCTCAATAATAAAATATTTCCTGCAATATCTTCATACTCTCATTGCGTCCTTGCCACAGATTAGACACTTAAGAAACATTAAAATTAACGTTTTTCGTTCATTATAAACTTATATCGAATTTGTGGGGCTTTTTTCAATCTTTACCCATCTGTAAAATGTATAAGAAATAATTTTAAATTATATTATCACAAAATGCTTTACAGTTGTAGTTGTAGGAGCCGGAGCCTACGAATAGTTTATTTTGGCATATTTTTCGTATTTATTGCAACCAATAATTTTTGTAATGGTTTATTTGCAAATACCACTGAGAATTTCCAATCCTTTACAAATGAATGGATAGTTTCTACTAATAAATCATCGGAAGCTATTGACATAATACCTGGAGTGAAATTATTTAACGCATTTGGAGTGGGATACCTTTTAGCAGCTATTAATGGGAAGAAACTGTGGAATATTCCAACGGACGGAATTGAACAGGCTTTAAGAACTCCAGAGGAATCGATTGTGAATGAATACTCTTTACTCTTAAAGGAATTCTCAAATGTAAGATCCTTCATATAGAAATTTAAACTTTTTTATTTGCAATTTGTTTTTTAACTTACGATTTTTGTTATAAGAAAAATTTCTCAGCAAGCAGTGTTGTCTACACGAGATTTGACAACATAACTCGGGAGCAGGAACCAAATTTGGAAAAATTGAGCACACAAATAGAGCACATTGACTTTATTAACGACCCCCATAAATTCTGGTCTGCAATAAGCGAACAAGTGTCCAACGGGACACATGAACAGTTGAAGGATGAATTGATTCCTGAAGTAATGTGGCAAAAAGTTTTTGAAAACACGACACAAGGAGCTTTCATTAATACTTTGTATCACAAATCTCACTGGGATGTCCCTTGGAAGGATGCAGGGGAGAAGAGTTTCAATTATGATACAATTATCAAATTTTATGAAAGAGAAGGGGAATTTAAGGTTTTAGAATCTGATAGCTTCTCCGCTGTGCAAATTGATATTCAGGTGAGCAATTAATTTTATTTATTTAGATATGTCTCTCTTAAATATGTCAATTTTTAGAAAATTAATTAACAGGTAGCAGGTATTAGTGTGGCAATAAAATATTTCGAAGCAAAAATTTTAACAAAAAAGCCCGTTCTCAATTCATGATTATATTTAATTCGCTTCAGAAACTAGTGTTTTTTTAAATTTTTATGTCACCATTTGGTGTTTATTTGCTTGTCCGTTTAACCCAAAAATATCTAGTATTATTTTAATTAACCTTTACATAAACTTGCTTTAAACGTAACATTTATTTTTCACAGAAAAATTCAAAGAAGCTAATTTTCGTAAAACCTTATGCGTTCATGGATCTTGCCAAAATGCGTGAAGAAATTCAGCGTATATCAGTTAATTCCGAAAAAGATTGGATTCCTCGAAAATTGCGAGTGCAAGTTCCAGCACTCAACGTGACAAATTTGTCCAGGAATTATCAGGGTTTGGTCAAGGTAAAATATTTAAGTAATTTTCGAATCCTGCTACTTGAGTGAGTATATTATTTAATGTCATTGCTAACACTTGGAAACAGATGGGTATTAGTGATGCCTTCTGCAGGTCAAATGAAAGCGATCCCGAAGAATACAAATTCGAACTGCAGCCAATTGCTCAGGCAAACCATTTCGAATTTTCTGAAACTTTTATCGAAATTGCTTCTGCTACAGGTGCAATTAATTTAACCCACAATAAAGTTTTTTGTTATAAAATTTACAATTATTTTTGTGATCTTAAATTAATTAATAAATGCTGTCATTTCTTCTAGGTGCCATAATAAATTACAATAAATTCGTCCCCAAAGAAAAAATTGATCTCGAAGAGCAGGAAGATGACGATGAGTCTGAGGATTATCCCGCAGATGAACCAGAAGCTCAATCCGAGGAAGTAGATCTTCCGCTGGGATTTTTTGAAGCAAGGAGATTAAAACTAAAATCTGTTCCTTTGTCGAAAAAACTTAAATACATCACCGAAGGAAAATGTGAAAAGCCTGAGGAATTCGGGATATCCCATCGAAAATCTCAATCTGGAATTCATAATGCAATAAATGGAGAAGCTACTCTCGTTTTTGATACGCCATTTTTCTACTTGGTTCATGATAACGAGTTGGGTGAGGTTTTCTCAGGCGTTGTCAATTCACTTTGTCAATACAAGAAAGTGTCAGATGCGACAAAAAGCACTGAAGATCATACTTGGCTTCACGATGTATTTAAAGTTGCATTCTGGAAATGTGTATAAGGAATTTTATAAGATCTCATCTATATTTTTATATACAACGATGTATGAACTTCTAATTACATACTATATCGTCGCTTAGATGTTAAAAAGAAGCGTATAAATCCCACGCTTTTTAATTTATATAAATATGGTAAATACTAAGACATAACTTTATAAATGTAAAACAATCTTAACCAAATTGGCATATATAGAAAATCTTAGCTTAGCTAAATTTTTATATAAAGTGACAATGCAACTTTATTTATAAAAAATATTAATTAGTGTAAATTCATTAGATATGAATATAATTATTTAACTTTTTATGATTCTCTGTATAAACTATTGGCACATTGACTCATGCAGTCAGCTTATTCGTAAACAGATAATTCCTACAAACATAAAATAGTCATTTCATTCCTTACATCCCATCTAGACAACTTTCTATATTTGTGATCTGAAAAAATTACAATCACTAAAATCCGACACACCTTCTTATATTACTAAATATAATTAAGGAACTTGTTACTTGTTAAGATATCTTGTTATACATAATAAGGACCTTTGTTGGTGGTTCCTCATTTTCTTAATAAAACAATATAAAAACATTCTTGTAATTAAAATAACATTTAGGATTATTAGTACTTAACGAGTTACCCCTCTTTTCTTATTCAGGAATTGCAAAATTTATCTTTGCAATTAAAAATAAAAAAAGTATACTTGCATGCTAAATATTATTAAATATATATATACATTAGAAAATAATTAGACTAACTAAAAACACTTTGGCACTTCATATGTAGCATCCATATCCTTGATCCATTCATTAAAGCTTTTTCTCCCAAATGGCTCTTCATAATATGTTTTTGGTGTTTGCGCAATTGATTCAACAATACCGGCAACACTTGGTCCAATATTCTCATCGTGAAGATACCAATAGAACGGTTGGTTAAATGCAACAGTTCTATATTCTGTATTAGCTTGTGGAGTATTAGCATCGTGGGCTGCCCACACTAATAGATCTTGGTCAAATGACCCTCCAAGGGCATACAGAGGGTTCACATATCCAAATTTCTTGAAAAATTCCGTATTTTTGTCGATTTCTTCTGTCGATCTTCGTACTCTTTGGATAACAGCCTCTCGTTTGAATAAATTATTCATATTCTTGTATTCAGTCACGTTAATAAGGTCCGTACCTGTGTAGACACAAAAACATTTAGCGTATTTTTGACAAAATAATTATGTTTTACGACTTGGCTAGCGAGAATGAGAATGCATAACTCGAAGCACACTAATTGGGAGAACCGCTGCATTATTAAGTTGTGAAACAACTTTATTGGAATGATGTGTCTGTCTGTGTGCCTGAGACACCGAAAACTTTTGACCGGTTCAAATTTTTTAACATCTGTTTCCAGAAATTGGTAGCACAGGTTATAAGTAAGAAAAGGGTTGTAGTTGGGTCAAATCGGTCCACGGGTCAACGACCTTTGAAGCATGCAGGCAGAATATGGATCCATATAGTTACTGTATATATGCATACGTCGAACATAGTAAACATTCATATAAGGTAGATATGAAGTCTCTCCATACCCCTACCTGGGGCACTGTGAGATCTCACTAAAACAGCAAATAATTTTTTAGCGGTTCAACCTTTGTGAATACTGTTTCTAGTAATCAATATGTAAAGGTTGATATGTGTGTCACAGTACCTCAGATTGGTTGAGGCACTGAGATTTTACTATAACCACTAACTACTTCTTAACGGTTCAATCCTTTTGAATTTCGTTTACAATATTCAATTAATAGGTAGACATGCAAGTCTCAAAAGAGTGCCCCAATTTATTAGTGAGTGTTGTGTCACAACTTTGTTACACCCGTTTTACAATGGTTTATTGTTATTTGCAGGTTCATGTTAGGTTGCTTTTGGGTTTGGTTTACTTTTTTACATGCATCTTGACATATAAATGAAAACTATACTTTTATAATGTAGAAAGTGGTTCTAGCACAAAAACAATTACATCGATATTGGATAAATATTTTGCGGCATATTTACATTCTTATAGACAACTTCCAAAAAGTTGTTGCAAGGTCATTCGTGGATAAGCAAGTAAACAGAAACAAAAAATCTATAAGTGACTTTACTTGTGATAGTAAGAATATCAAAGCCGTCCGTCCCCAAATAAATGTAACTGGCTTGGCTGATTGGCTGAAGCTGCGTTTCTGCTTCAGGGTTACACATCAACTGCTGCACACCGAGCTGTTAAGTAATTATCATCGAATTATAATCGTCTTTTAGCAATTTTAATTACAATTATTCTATTTTGTTAAACACAGTTTTAAGGCAATTATTATTTAATCACGATGATCATCAATCATAATCATACATCATACCTTCAGCTCTCAACGATACACAAAAATGCATTTTCATTTTTCAAGAAATATTGTTCGAAAATTACGAAATACCAAAAATTATTGCAATGTTTCTTTTCAAACCGGAAGCAGTGACCATTACCATTATGCATTAATTTTTAAGAATATTTCACGAAATATTTGACCTACTTATTTCATATTTCAGGAAAAGTTGTGGTATAATATATTGACCGTATTTAAATACAAAAACGATATAAATTGGCAATATTTAAGAATTTGTGTGGATACAGCTACATAGTTTTTAACATTTTTATGCTTAAAATAGCGTTTACCTTAGATAATGGTTTAAAGGTATTTTCAGGAGTAATGAAATTCAAAAGAGGGACGTAAACACGCATTGCTTCAAATTTCCAATGGGCAGATCTAGGAGGATATTGAATGAAATGTTGCAAATTTTTCTTATCCACCACTGCCGCTAAGTTAGTCTTGGGAAGTACAAGGATAAGATTTTGTCCGAATGTCTGATCAGGAAACAAATTAAAAAGTGGTTAAATAGGTAATTGTTTTTGCATGAATCTCATAATGACATCATACATATAATCAATCTAATGAGAAATGTATAAATGAACAATTAAGTTACCGCAAGAGGAAATGATACGGCTATGAAATCTTCCGTCTCTTGAGTCCTTAAATGACCCTTACTCTCCAGGAATGGTGTATTGACCTCTCCATTAAAAACTCCTTTGCCTACCGCTGCAAGTTCCCGGAACCAATAGTTTGGCAAGAACATCGTGTTAGCAAACAAAGCTTTACGAAATGGGGTACCGGCATTGTCACGTTGGCTGCGATCCCATGAAACTAATAAAATCAAACCATTTCAAATGGTAATTTTTTGCCTAAAACTTTTTTAAGAAGAAATTATCCCAGTTTTAAAGTATAGTGTTTACAGGAAGGACGGGAAACAAGTTGATTTTCTTCAAGAGCGTCATCTTGAATTGCTCTTCGGTTTTCTAACTTCACGTTTAGTTTAGCGAGGCCTTCTGAGTTTCCAATAAAATCGCTCCAAGAGGTTATCACTCCTCGTAAGCTATTTTGCTGCAATTTAACAAGTTTTTTCAGAAAATTCTACAATCTGTAGTATTAATGTTATATAGCAGAAAATACAATTCAAAAATATAAGTTTAAGCGGCTTAAGTGTAATTAAAAATTTTAGGAATCTGTCAATTGTGTTTATATTAAAATTTTTTTGTAAAATCCAATCACCTTATTAATAGCATTTAGCAAAGTTGTGTACTCCAGTGTAAGATTTTCTTTTGAAGTCCACAATGCATAGTCAACTCCCGTAGTTGAAATATCCCAGAATTTTTGTTCATTTAACACTGCCAGCATATGTGCCACTCCAAGAGGAAAAACTACATTTGATCCTTCAAAATCAGCCAATGCGAATGACTCCCTTAGGAAATCATTCGTAAAATCTTGGAACTTCTTTACAGATTCATGGAAAACATATTCGTCAAATTTATTGCCAATATCTCCTATATCTCCTTGAATATTTTGCGAATTTATTGTATAGCCACTGCTGGCTAATACAGCTAAAACTGAAAACACTTTAAATGTTAATGTAAACATGCTGATAAGATTAGCGTCTTTTCAACACTAAAGTTACGTACTAATACGTACGTAACGTAACGACGAAGTTTACTAGTTAATAAATAATGTTAGCAAAGTAAACCAGAAAAACAAAAACACGCACGGAACAATTAGTGAATAGAACCAGGCGAAGCGAGATGAACTATTCTTTCATTAGTACATACACATATTTATGTACATACATTAACTTAACAAAGAAATGGAATTTAATACACAAGATCACATCAGTAATTGCCGTATCTGCAAAAACCTCTTGACTTTATCCACATCTAATTGCGTGACTTTGAAAGTTATGCAGTATGGACTTATGGGCGCACACAGACTATACAATAAATAACTACGTAAATATATTTACAGACTACAGATATAAACATGTACTTACTTGAGATACACAAGTGTAAGTAAATAATAAATGCATAGTGCAGAGTGCAGAAGACAAGTCAGAGTCAGGAATAGGAAAGGAGACTTTTATTATTGTATAGGCATTCTCATAATATGTATACCTACCCATTTTATTTATTGTTTACTCTTGCAAAGAATCGCATGTTAGGATTACTTATGTAAGTACACACTTAAACCATAATATTATATACCATGTGAATCTACCATGTATCTTTAGATGTAAATCTCATGTTATTCTATAATTTCAGCCAATCTGGCTCACAATACTATATTCTAGTTTTTTAGATTCCATTAATTGTGTGCATAAATGTATAATACAGGTAGCTACATAGTATAAGTACTTGACTCCAACATTTTGCTTAGAAGCAATCATATCATCAATGCTTCGCTATAATGAATACTGCGTACTTGTGCTCGCTATGTACCTGTACTGAGTGTACCTACTCAATGCAATGTCCTGACTCCTGACACTCAAGAATTTTAAAAATTCAAGAGGAACTTAATTTTGCTTACATATTATTATGTGTACACTGTAGTGCATGTGTAATAGTGTAATGTGTACATATGTACATAATATCTGTAGCTACTAGAAAAGAAGAGTAGTATATGAATAAAGTTAAGTATGGCAATCAATTGCTGTTATGTATGCAATATATATTATGCACACCATATGTGTTTATTATTCCTCTAGGACGTTTTATTGTCTTCTAAAGCCGATGGCCCTTGCTACAATGTAGAATAAAAAATTTTGTAGCAAATATGCCCTTTGTAACTGTACCGAGCTGACTATTTCTAGTATATCAGAATTTTTAGTTCCAGTTTCGTATGAATTTGAGTATTTACAACCTTTGTAGTTTTTAATTAATTATTTTTATTTAAAATGTGTCAATATTCCAATTGGCATAAAGGGTCATTTTTCTGCTCTGGTAGGTAGGTATCTGTAAAAAGAACAATAATATTTTACAGGAATGGTATATTTTGGACAAATAATGCGAAAGCTGAATTGTACATTCGATATATAAAAGTATAATTATAGATTCTAGACGACAGTATACAATTGTATGAAATCCATTCGAACTGGACTACCCTGGTCTATTCCCATTGCACTTTTCAATGTTAGTAGTAGATAAAGTCCTTCGTAGTTAACTTTTAATTACATATAATATTGATAAGTACCTTGCTTGTATATATATACGTTGTAGTACTATAACTGTTTGATCATTTTCACAAGCTCACGTACAAATACTTATGCTCACAAAATATAAAACTGATCGTGAGAGAGGCTTTTCATTTGTCAATAACTAACTGTCTGATTCTATGGATAAATGTATTTAGTTTCTAGCTTTTGTAAAAGTTAAATGCTCTTGACCCTTGGCTTAGTATAGGAGTTAGGAGGACTGTGCTCAAGCTCAAGCAATTATTCTTTTCCTTGCATGTACATAATTTATCTTGATTTGATATAAATCAAAGTACTACTGTAAAATATTCACAGCATACTTAGAGTAGGTAGTGGTAGATATTTATGTATAGTTATTAAGCATTATTCTGAAGGTACAAAAATTTAGAAAGATTAGTGTAATTTTGAATGTAGTACATGCTGTGTGTAGTGTACTGTTCCGGTTCACACACAGTTAAATACTTAAATCTTAATTGCTTAGGCTTTTTCACACATCTTTTTATTATTGCTCACATATATATTAATTCTCCATCGTACATATTTTAACTATTACATGTTTTGTTATAATATTATTATATTACGGGTACACTACTAGATTTGTGTCCTTCTTCAGTAGAAAAGATTGCAATTACGTGGGTAAAGTATTCGTTGAGGAAAAAATTAAATAATAAATTCCCATAGTGCACATGCTATTTTTTTCTACTTGAAAAGTACAATAAAATGTGGATCTATAGCCATAGCCTCCTATGGGACATGAGACATGATGTATATTATACAATTATTATTAATTGTTCTATGTATGTATGTTGCATGAATTCGCATTATTTGTACTAGTAATTTGCAAATTGCTATTGTATTTTCATGTCACGATATGCAGTATGCAATGTCTCATCATTAGAATTGCATATTACACTTTTTGACGTTTATTTAACAGAAGAATGCAAAACATTAACTTCTTAGCTCCAACCTAGGTTTTAATATAATGTGTATCATGTAAGAGGAAATTACTCAAATTGGGTGAGAATTTTGTAAGTATATGAGAATTTATTAACATTATTTAATGCGGATTTTCCTGTTTGTTTCATTTTGTGTTTGTTTACTAATGATAACGAAGCATCCTCTTCATAACTATTACAGGTAGAAGTTATACCTTATTATTAAAAGTTAAAATTTCTCCTTAGGAATTAGGATTAGAGTAGAAAACTTAGAAACTACTGACACAATACGTAGAGAGACTGCTTATAATTGTCATAAATACGAGAATGATTCACATGAATGTCATATCTACGATGCAAAATGGTAAAAAACTAGACCCCTGTTTAAAAACCAACTGCGTAGTAAACATTGTAAATAATTGTTGGCGATATGGAAAAAATATACTTTATTTTATTATTGACATTCACACTTGATATTTTTGTTGTGACTGTGACTTTAACTGACTTTTGTGAGGTACAGTAAACGTCCTTTAACTTTAATGCAATATTAAAACAAGCAAGGTTACCACGTTTCTATTATTAAAAATCAGATTGAATTAACTGTTCTTAGTAATATCGAAAGGTAACCCAAGCTTAAAGTTCAAATCTGTACTTTTCCTGACAAAACAATGTAACGCAATTACATAATTGAAGTGAAATGAACTGTTAAAATATGAATGGCAAAAATTGGTGAAATAATGGAATAATAAGAATTTATAAAATCAGGGCAAAATCATAGTATCTAGAATCAGGACTGTTTTTCCAATTCATGGCGTCTGGTACCCTTAAAATGTTTTACCTACTTGTTTGGACTAATAAGTTCTTGGAAATTAGCTAAGGCCATTCGGTAATCTTCTATGAAAATAAAAAAAACAATCTTAAAAAAATAAGGTTTCTTGGCTGAAGAAAGGATTTTCACACGAATTAGATATTATAGTATCAGCTTAACTGAAACTGAACTACATAGTAATATTGGTCGGTCAATTTTATTTGAGCAGATACGAACATACTAATAATATGAGCAAAATACTACTGTAGTACGCATTCTTTTAAAAAGCATACCGCTACGTAAATGCAAATATGTTTGTTAAATTGCAAAAATGAGCGAAATAGAAAGAATATGCTGTATCTACTACTTAGAACTATAACACAGGTTTAAAATGCTAGAGGACAAAATAATAAGTTAATAAATTCAAGGTGACACATTCGTACATGATTTCAGAGAATGCAAATGTGCTCACTCATTCATTAATACCATTATGCTAATTAAATAATTCACATTCACTCTTTGAGCTACCTCAATCGTACCAAAAGCTTGATAAAGTACCTACTATACATACAAATACTTGAAGCTTTGGTATTATTTGCTTGTTCTACTACTGTACTGTGAGAACTCAATTTGCTAAAAGGTGGCTTTGACGAATCTGAAGTATGGCAATGTTTTCATGAATGTAGTACAATACAAATAATGTACATAAATAAAACATAGTATAAGTACTATGTGCATGCATTAAGCTAATATAGATTTAAGGCTATTACTTTGCCTTAGATTTATTTTTAAATATCTTTCGCTTACATACACCTGCTGCTGGGACCAGTGTTCTAAAAAAGCCGGCTAACTGGCATTTCAGCCAGCCAGCCGGCTGGCTAAATGGCAGAAATGGCAGAAGTG
>JAQFYC010004844.1:0-15910 GCA_034694165.1 Tomocerus mixtus | reverse complement strand
CTCTTGTTGTTATGCCACAAATCGCAACAATAATTTTTAAAAATACAGAACTAAACAGGATTAGTTCCCCCTTAATTTGCTTCCTGGCCTGGTGTTCCTGGTTAAGTGCAAGACAACATTTTAAAGTAGTATAATTTTGCATACAAGTACAAAGCTGTTGTTGAAAAGAATGTTGACAAGATCAATTTGCAAAGCAACAATAATATTGGTCCGAATGGCGAAGCATTAAAAAATAACCAACAAAATATAAACAATTCGAAGAATAAATAGATATTTGTCGCATGTCAGCCGTTTATATGTGTAAAAATAGATATGTACGTGTTTAACATTGCTGACGCGGATGGAAATCATAAAATATGATCTTGATCTTAAGTTGACCTAAAAAGAGGGAACTAATGCATGGACAAGGACAACACCATCGTTGTTGACAAGGAGTAGCAACACAAAATGCAGTTGTGGGATAAGAAGACGAGGGTTGTTTATATACCCACCCCACAATATATGTACTAGTAGACTAGTAGGAGTGTTTTGACGGAAATTATAACTAATAAAATCACTCCATCATAACTCCACATTATCCTGGATGATCATGACCGTTTGACTTAAGAAATGGTTAATTAAACTCGTCCTATTTGAACAGCTGCAACCAAACATTCCGTAGCGAATATGTGTTAACAGGTAACATGACCACAAGTTACAACGCAAGCAGACAGACGGACAGATGGAACAAAACCATAAAGGAGACAAGCTCCTTAATAAGTACTTCTTTTAATAATTTTCAGATTACAGGGAAACTAGGGCAAAATGTATTTTAGCTATACACCAATCACTACACTAAAAAATCTTTAATTTGGGCAAAATTTACACCCAATTTGTAAATAAAGTATATACCTATCGCGGGCGCACTAACATTTTGGCTAAAATGCATTCCTTGCGACAAATACTTTTCCTTTATTAACCACAAATTATTTATGTAGCAAACACTAATAAACATCCACCAAAATAATGATTATTTAAACAAAATACTAATTTTACCTAATTTAATACAAATGTGTATTTACTGGAAATCCCTATAATCAAATTAGTATTAGCTTCTGTAAAGCTAGTTGACGCGTTGGATGACGTTAGATTACGTTAGTATATATATAGGCTAGGCATATGTATTCAATGTTTTGTGAAAATACATATTTTGTTGGAGTATTACTATTTATACCAATAATTATTTTGTTGCCAAATAAGAAAATTAGTGGTAAGGTAAATATTTATTTTTAGTAGGAAGTCATTTTTTGCAAAGTTGTATAAAATTGTGCGCAGAATTTCAGTCAGGATTTATTCTACAACATTTCTACAGTCTTTTGTGATTTATTTATTTACTGCACATTCTTGAAAGTTGTTGGAACATGGAGCTGGGATCGCAGGGGCACATTGGGGGTTCCTCCGGTGCAAGTTCGTTAGAAGCGCCAACCCAAGTGGACGGATAGTTGGTTAAAATGGTTGGTTCCGCATCAATGCTCATGTAGAGGTGTCCTCCATCGGCCCCGTTTTTATATTGTGGCCAAATGGTCATTGGAGAGCCATCGTGATGAACTGCCCCCTCAGGGGTAGGATTTCCATACTTAACAAAGTTGGCCCAATGGTCCAGCATTCTTAAACTGACTGTCTGATCATGTCCAGGGAGGGCGAATATCAGGTAAAATATGTACATAAGCTCATCACCGTGAGAAACTCCTCCTGGAATGGGCGTTGGGGCCACAATATTCAGAAGACCTTGAAGACTGTATGTTCCATGGTAGTCAAAAGAATACCAATATGTATTTGGTTGGAGGTCAGAGTGCAATTGCATCAGACGATACGTAGGGGCTGCCATAAAGAATGTAGTGTGTATCTGTAAGCAATACATTTGTTAAAAATAATTTAAATGTTAATATATTTAAGGTTGTTCTAAGTTCTTAACAAGTGATATTTTTAAATTTCCTTGAGTATGCACTATTACGAAGTCTACAATCCATAAATGGCTTCATTTTTAGGAAGAAATAGTTGAAATGTGGGAAAAAATTAATTGACATTAATTATAATTTTTTGTTTGACGGCACAAAAATTTTATTCCAGGGCTTGAGAAAGGCAGATTTAAATATCGACCTTAAATGTTTTTAGCTGTTTACGTTGTTAGCAACATTGGTCAATCCAACCTTAACGAACACTGAAAAACACGAGTGGTGTTTGGCTGCTATAAGTTAGTTTTTCCATTTGTAGCGTCATACAGTTTATTTTAATTTGTGCACATACATCAATTAGTCCATATTTCATATCGTCAAAAGAGCCAGATAAAGTTTTGTCCCCAATGTAAGCTTTTGACAGGCCATCGTAAATGGCATTAGAATCATCTTCCACTCCTACATAATAAAAAATTAGACATTTAACATAATTTTTGAATTGTAAGTTTGAATAAATGCAATTAAGTCCAAGTCATACCTAAAGCTAACAAAAGTGTAGACACCAATTCTTTTTTCATGAAATACGGATCATCCATGGCACCAGAAGGTTTCAGGAATGCGAGGAAGACAAGCTTCAAAATGAAACTTCCATCGTGTTTCACGCCTCCAGCCAAAAGTGGGACATTGTGCTGAGTTCCAGCTTTAAGCATATCCAGGGGGTTCTCAACGAGGAATTTTCTAGCTCCAGCTGTCTGAATTATAGGAGCGATGGGTCCAAATCCCAAACGGCCATGTAGCCGCTCTTCCGTCTAAAATTATAAAAAAAAGTTTGAAAACAGTGTTTCGGTATTTACCACTTCCCACTCAAAAATGATTGAAAAAATGTGTAGGTATCCTAGTTTTCCCACAACATACACTCTTTTCGCAACTTTCCCACTTTTTGTCTCAAAAAAAGAATCATTCCACACGGGACATTTAAGTTGGGAATGCTGTCACAACAGTGGAACTATTTCGCACAAAACCCTGATTTAAACTTACAATGTAAGATTGCATGGCGGTGTTGACTTCAGCTGCACTTATTGCTTTCATGCAGTTAGTAATGGAACGCAGATCCGGCTCCCCATCCGGTAGCATTTGGTAGCACCCAGCTCTGTTAGCTACATTAAAAGCAGGTGGAAGAGGATCCTTCTCCAGTGCCCAGAAAGACAATGCAGAACTGCTCATCCCGATGATTCCATGGAACAAACCTGCAATTAAATCAAATACAAAATTAGAATTAAAAAATTACGAACACTTTTTAGCTTTGGAGGATTCACGCCACATTGTTGTAGAAATATTTTTACCTTCAGTGAGAGGACTAAAAAGCAAATGGGTGACCAAAGCACTTCCAGCTGACTGGCCTGAAACAGTGACACGGTTGGGATCCCCTCCGAAATGGTGAATGTACCTTTGAACCCATTGTAAAGAGGTAAGTACGTCAAAAAGTGCAGCATTTCCTGGGGCTTCATCATTTCCCAGAGAGAAGAATCCTGTTTATTGAAATAAGAAACCAAAATATCTTAATATTATTCAATGCAAAAGTAACTAAAGTAGGAATATATATTGATTATCAAATTATAGCAAATCAAATCAATCAATATACTGATAAAATACTGAAATCCTTATAGTTGAATAATTACCAAATAGTCCAAGTCTGTAGTTGATGGTAACTAGAACAATGTCTCTGTCCAAGAGCCTGCGTCCAGTAAACATGTCACCATTTCCCAAAGTAAAGGCTCCACCGTGTACGAATACAAGAACGGGCTTCAGAGTCGAATTGTCTCCATTGGGAAGCTTAATCATTCAAATTTAATTAATTAAAGTCAAATCACATTACACACTAATGGAAACATAAATAATTATCAATGAATGCATTTAGGTACTTACCTCAGGAGAAAACACGTTGAGTCCCAAACAGTCTTCCTAAAATAATAATAAAAAACAGCATTTCTTAGTTAACATATTATGGAATTTACAAACATCATGCTTAAGGATTCATGTAAAGGAATTCCGAATATGGTTCGAATTTTAAAGTGTCTGTTTGGTCTGCATGTAAAAAGTCAACTGACAAGCAAAAATGGATATAAGAAATATTTGCAAAATGATACAATCGCTATATTGAAAAGATAATTAGCTAATTTTTAATCTGAGAGATGCTTATTTATTAATAATTTTAAACCGTTTTAACTACAATGTAACTATTTTAGCCTATCCTGAGAATGTGTTGTTAATTTAATTGAATAGTAAATAGGAAAATGTATAAGGATTATTAAAAAGGTACACAAAATTGTGGAACAATATAATACAGATACCTTTTGTCAATAGAGAACTCTCTCTTTGGTTTTTTAAATCATCTACATACATGTAAATTCCCCAATGGAAGTAGTTCTGCAAGGACCAATCCCACAAGAATCCTTTCAATATATTCTATTATTTATAATTGTCTAAAACTTGAATTACATTTCCAACTGTTCCTCCTCCTGCTAGGCCATTCTGTGGGCAACTTGCATAGAAACTATTGGCCTTGAACTCTCCATTAGATCCAGTAGGCAATGGTCCCTCAAACAGTTCAGATGGCTATAATACACAATCAAAAATTTATAAAATATCCCATTTCAATATCCAACAAAATTATTTTTACATTATTAAGCTACCAAAAATGATTAACAGTTAATTGTTACCATAAATCGCCTTTCGTTAATTGGTGGTGTTCCATAAGGGATTCCTATGAATCTAAAGATATCTTTGTTCCCCACTAAAGTGGAAGTCTTTTGACCTCGAAGTTTTCCATACCCTGGAATGTCTACTAAAGGCCCTAAAAGTTGAGCAGTAGAAATTCCTGCAAAGGTCAAGAACAATAAAGTTGTGTAGAAATTCATAATTGCAGTTACTGCAAATATATTCTCTAATTATGAATTAAAAGAAGCCTAGCAATAACTGAGTAATGATATCTTGATATTGTGTTATATATAGTCATCCAGTATCCAGACAACTTATTTTAAAAAAAACCCTTGTTTGTGTGTTTTTCCCATTTTCCCTATCTATTTAATATACCACTTGTAAAATATGTTAATACGCAGGCTAATTGAGGTATTTCTACATTTGGTCATTCCCAATTGACTTGATAAAACGACACAAGAGTGCGAAATAAGTGTTGGGGTTAGTAATACGTATAATAAGCTGTAGTAGTAAGAAATCTACATAAATCATGATACCTGTGAATTCCAATCTGTAAATCTATCGTATGATACTTGTTTTTCTAAGTTGTAATTACAGTTGTGTAATTGTATGTATGTACTCGTATGAATCATTATGTGACTGTTTACATTGCTTATCCTGATAAATAAAAATACAAAAAATACAATAAACCATTGCAAAACAGATGTAGCCAAGTGGTTGTTCCAGAGCCAAATGGTACCACTTTCGTAAAGGACAAATAGTTTAAATAGCATAGTGGAACTTGTGGCATTTAATTGTCATAAAATTACACCTTGCATTGCCCCTAGTCTAGGGTAAAGTGATATTCATATTTTTATTATTGCCAGTGATACCCCATTTGTCATATGTTCCCATTTATAAGTTTAGTGGGTTTGACCTTGCGGAGGTGCGGCCGATTTATGGTTCATAAGCGAACTGAACATGCCTGTTTAGGCATCATAATGCTATCTAAAAAAGCTCACCGGAATCGCTCAACTCTGTCCTGTCTAATGTTATACAGTAGTGTCCAGGGACCCGACGGACATACGGCGGCAGGTAGAAAAGGTATTCTTATAAAAGGGTTTCTGATTTAGTTATAACAAGAGGTTATGATATAAATACATTACATAATGCTAATTGTGTAGCATTTTCAAGTTGTTTTGTAGGTAAATAGTTCAAAAAAACTGTTGACAAAATGTAATTTCCCAAAGCAGGTGTTTTACTAAACACACCTTCCTTTATCCATCAAACTAATTGTTAATAGCTTTTGTGTACACACTCTCACCCGCTGTGAATGATTCCCACTTGAATATGCCGTAAATCCTGTAATCAGAGGCACCCGCAGAAAAATATTGGGCATGGGCTATGGGCACAGATATGACAAACTTTTTAAATACCTACATGCGCAATTATTAAAGATTTGTGAAAATGGACGTACATTAAAAATTCTAGAAAAAAAGGAGGTGTTAGCTATAAAAGAAATTTAATTCATCTATTTTGTACCGATGCAAATACAGCAACCACAGATATAGAATTCTGGTACAACTTTTCTTTAAGCTCTCTTTCAACAGATAGAAGAGTTAAGTCAGAAGTTTTGGGTTCCGACAGTGTGGATCTGATCCGGGTTTTAATTCTCTTCATGGAGCTAAAACTACGTTCACATGAAGCACTTGACACTGGAATCGTTAAGATAAGTTTATAAAACGTGGCAAGGTACTTGAAACTTCGGTCCATTCCAATAAGTAGATGATAGATGTTTATTTCTCGTTCCATATTTTCTGCTACTAAGTATTAAGCATTTTCCCACAGAAAGACTCTCCAGCGCACATGTATCAATATGAATTCGCCCTTTTGTGTTAAAAACAATTTACAAACGAGAAGATTGTTGGACTTAGGTTTGCTGCCTTTGAAATTTCTGAGTGGGCAATAAAGCGAGATTCCATTTCACTGATTATTCTATCAATGACTTCAAAATATAGGCTTCTACATTCATTAGTGGGTTCACAATGTTGGATGTAGGACTTCCCGTTGTTTTCAAAAGAAAATAATCTTTCAGGCGTTTATTTGGTGTCTTTCTTCGACGAGAGTCGCTTTCTTGCATTGATACTCCTGGAAGTAGAATCTTTAATTTACATTGTTCGCAGAGTTTGTCAAATGCCTTTTCTGTTCTTTTTCCGTTAAGAGCAGCAATAGTAGCATTACACAATACTACTGCTGGATAGTATGTCCATCTGAGGCTCTGGAGATACTCTGATAATTCATTTGTTGTCGAAATAATATCATCCATGATATGTAAATATAAAACATTTTTGAACTATTTCATTTGCGCTCTAGATAATCTTTGCACTCTGAAGCCTCCTCTGGTATTCCACATTTATTGATGCTCTCCAATGCTTCTAAGATATTGCTGTGCCCATTTTTGAAATACCGAATAGCATTTAATTTACTGTTCCGGCGAGTATTGCATCCCTGTGGCATTTTTAAAATATCATTTCCTGTTAACCCAAAGCTTTTCTGTCTCTTTCTTTTGCCGTCGACACTAGTCCCCATCCCCAAGTAATTATGGGTGAAAGTCAAAATAGGTATATGTTTCTGGGACACCCTATATATGTTGCAGGTATTAAACAGAATCAGGCATTAACGTTAATGCCTAGCCAATAAGAAAAAGTTTCACCAAATTGCATTTTTTGGCCTTAAGTGAGTACTGAACATAAAATTTGTTAATATTGAATTAATCAACCTTATAGAACAATTAACGGGGATTCCAAGACATGTCACCTCGACAATTTGTGATTATAAATGTCCATTTTAGGGGCTATTAATTATTTAAATATAAGTGCGTAGATAAGGTTCCAGTTTTCAGCATAAAAGTATTGAAAGGTTTACAGAAATAGTGTGCAAACGTGGTAATGCGAAGTATCGTTTTCTGGGTGGCCCAATCGGTATAGAAAATCCATTGGCATTCTTAGGAAGTTTATGATTAACATTAAGTGTATTCCATCCCACCGCATTCCCACAATTCACAACTTTATTGTCCCCAAAATGACCATCCCAGTGTGGAACTTGGGAATATTACCACAGTGGCTTAAAATTCTGATTTTTATTGATGTATTTTTTACTCGTAGAGTTGCTGGTGCAGTTGACGGAAGTTAGATTGCGGTTGGATTTATGCCAAGCAAGATTTTGGCTAGTAATTGCACTAATTGTCCTTCGTAAAATTCCGAAATTAATTAAGTCTGCATATAGCCCACCTGTGAATATTACTCCAGCAATTACATAAAGCTTTCTACCATCATCGGGAGGGCTTTTGAAGTTTTGAAAGCAAATTGTAATGTTTTATTGCCAACTTATTTACCTATTTTAATTTAAAATGAAGGAAACAGTAAATAAACTGATGATGCAATAAAATGTATTGGTTTTTAATCTTTCCAATGATACAATTTTTAGTAAATCATGATCAATGTGTCTCAAAAATAATAATAACAATTTCATTGTATATTGTAGCAATTTAATAAAGGCATCCAATTAGTTCAACAATTAGGTATTTATGAAGAGTTGTTTTCATTCTTTAAACAGGGCAGCAATCGTACTTAATATTTATTATGGCAAACCCCTTTTAATAATTTTAAGATTACAGAGAAACTAGGGCAAAATATATTTTAGCTATACTACACTAAAAAATTTAGTTTTCTTTGCACCCTTTGCAGAAAAATACACTGATCTTTAATTTGGGCAAATTTTACACTCAATTTGTAAATAAAGCGTGCACCTATCGCGGGCGCACAAAAATTTTGGCTAAAATAATTCCTTGCGACAAATACTTTTCTTTATTTAACCACAAATTAATTTATGTAGCAAACAATAATAAACATCCACCAACATAATAGTTGTTTAAACAAAATACTAATTTTTCACACGTAATACAAATGGGTATTTACTGGGAAATCTCTATTATTGAATTAGCTTCTGAAAAGTTAGTTGACACGTTGGATAATGTGTGTTAAGCATATATCAATATTTTGTGAAAATACTTATTTTGTTGGAGTATTATTATTTTTACCAAAATTAATTATTTCGTTGCCAAATAAGTAAATTAGTGGTAAATATGAAAAGGCATTTGATACAAAGGTATTTATTTTAACGTTGATATTTATATAAATATTAAGTCTGTCTTTGTATAAAATTTGCGCAGAATTTCAGTCAGGATTTATTCTACAACATTTCTACAGTCTTTTGTGATTTATTTATTTACTGCACATTCTTGAAAGTTGTTGGAACATGGAGCTGGGATCGCAGGGGCACATTGGGGGTTCCTCCGGTGCAAGTTCGTTAGAAGCGCCAACCCAAGTGGACGGATAGTTGGTTAAAATGGTTGGTTCCGCATCAATGCTCATGTAGAGGTGTCCTCCATCGGCCCCGTTTTTATATTGTGGCCAAATGGTCATTGGAGAGCCATCGTGATGAGCTGCCCCCTCAGGGGTAGGATTTCCATACTTGACAAAGTTGGCCCAATGGTCCAGCATTCTTAAACTGACTGTCTGATCATGTCCAGGGAGGGCGAATACCAGGTAAAATATGTACATAAGCTCATCACCGTGAGAAATTCCTCCTGGGATGGGCGTTGGGGCCACAATATTCAGAAGACCTTGAAGACTGTATGTTCCATGGTAGTCAAAAGAGTACCAATATGTATTTGGTTGGAGATCAGAGTGCAATTGCATCAGACGATACGTAGGGGCCGCCATAAAGAATGTAGTGTGTATCTGCAAGCAACACATTTGTTTAAAAATTATTTAAATTTTAATATATTTAAGGTTGTTCTAACTCCTTAACAAGTGACATTTTTAAATTTCCTTGAGTATGCACTATGACGAAGTCTACAATCCATAAATGGATTCATTTTTATGAAGAAATAGTTGAAATGTGAGAAAAAATTAATTGAAATTAATTATAATTTTTTGTTTGACGGCACAAAAATATAATTCCAGCCTTAACAAACACTGAAAAAGTGTGGTATTTGACTGCTGTAAGCTATATTTTCTACATTTAGAACAATTTATTTTGTGCACTTACATCAATTAGTCCATATTTCATATCGTCAAAAGAACCAGATGCAGTTTTGTCCCCAATGTAAGCATGTGACAGGCCATCGTAAATGGCATTAGAATCATCTTCCACTCCTACATAATAAAAAATTAGACGAATAAGGAAATAATACTTCTTTAACTTAAAACTTTTGAATTGTAAGTTTGAATAGATGCGATTAAGTCCAAGCCATACCTAAAGCTAACAAAAGTGTAGACACTAATTCCTTTTTCATGAAATACGGATCATCCATGGCACCAGAAGGTTCCAGAAATGCGAGGAAGACAAGCTTCAAAATGAAACTTCCGTCGTGTTTCACGCCTCCAGCCAAAAGTGGGACATTGTGCTGAGTTCCAGCTTTAAGCATATCCAGGGGGTTCTCAACGAGGAATTTTCTAGCTCCAGCTGTCTGAATTACAGGAGCGATGGGTCCAAATCCCAAACGGCCATGTAGCCGCTCTTCTGTCTAAAATTATAAGAAAAATTAAGAAAAGTTTGAAAATCCAGTGTTTCCACCCAAAAATGATTGTAAAAATCTGTAGGTATTCTAATTTTCCCCTTTTATACCCCGCTTTTTGCCCCAGAAATGAATCATCCCACCGGAACATTTAAGTTGGGAATGCTGTCACAACAGTGGAACTATTTCGCACAAAACCCTGATTTAAACTTACAATGTAAGATTGCATGGCGGTGTTGACTTCAGCTGCACTTATTGCTTTCATGCAGTTAGTAATGGAACGCAGATCCGGCTCCCCATCCGGTAGCATTTGGTAGCACCCAGCTCTGTTAGCTACATTAAAAGCAGGTGGAAGAGGATCCTTCTCCAGTGCCCAGAAAGACAATGCAGAACTGCTCATCCCGATGATTCCATGGAACAAACCTGAAATTTTAATTAAATCAATAAATCAATTTTAATCAAAAGAAAAATTAAA
Source organism: Tomocerus mixtus (assembly GCA_034694165.1). Lineage (NCBI taxonomy): Eukaryota > Metazoa > Arthropoda > Collembola > Entomobryomorpha > Tomoceridae > Tomocerus > Tomocerus mixtus. The sequence goes on along the minus strand of JAQFYC010004844.1, from coordinate 5,223 downwards.
AAATTACAAACACAGGATGATTCAGAGGATTCACAGCTTGTAGAAATAGAAATTGTTTTACCTTCAGTGAGAGGACTAAAAAGCAAATGGGTGACCAAAGCACTTCCGGCTGACTGGCCTGAAACAGTGACACGGTTGGGATCCCCTCCGAAATGATGAATGTACCTTTGAACCCATTGTAAAGAGGTAAGTACGTCGAAAAGTGCAGAATTTCCTGGGGCTTCATCATTTCCCAGAGAGAAGAATCCTATTTAGAGAAATAAATAATTATATTATTCAATGCTAAAGTAACTAAAGTAGGAATATATATTTAATTGACTTGAATTGGAATCAAATCTTAATTTGATTATCAAATTATATAAAAGATCAGATCAAATCAATTAATATGCTAATCAAATACTGAAATCCTTGTAGTTGAATCATTACCAAATAGTCCAAGTCTGTAATTGATGGTGACTAGAACAATGTCTCTGTCCAAGAGCCTGCGTCCAGTAAACATGTCACCATTTCCCAAAGTAAAGGCTCCACCGTGTACGAATACAAGAACGGGCTTCAGAGTCGAATTGTCTCCATTGGGAAGCTTAATCATTCAAATTTAATTAATTAAAGTCAAATCACATTACACACTAATGGAAACATAAATAATTATCAATGAATGCATTTAGGTACTTACCTCAGGAGAAAACACGTTGAGTCCCAAACAGTCTTCCTAAAATAATAATAATAAACAGCATTTCTTAGTTAAAATATTATGGCATTTACAAAAATCATTCTTAGGGACTCATGTATAAGAAATTTCGAATATGGTTCGAATTTTAAAGTGTCTACGTGTAAAAATTGATATAAGAAATATTTGTAAAATGATACAATCGCTATATAGAAGATTAATAGCTAATTTTTAATCTGAGAGATGCTTATTTGTAAGGAATTCTAAAACGTTTTAACCACAATTTAACTATTTGAGCCTATCCTGAGAATGTATTGTTAATTTAATTGAATAGTAAATAGGAATATGTATAAGGATTATTAAAAAGGCACACAAAATTGTTGAACAATATAATACATTCATCTTTTGTCAATAGAGAACTCTCTCTTTGGTTTTTTAAACTATCTAGATGCAAATCGAAATTCCCCTGTGGAAGTAGTTCTGCAAGGACCAATCCCCCAAGAACCCTTACAAAATATTCTATAACAACTATAGTTATTTATAATTGTCTAAAACTTAATAGTATTACATTTCCAACTGTTCCTCCTCCTGCAAGGCCATTCTGTGGACAACTTGCGTAGAAACTGTTGGCAGCGAACTCTCCATTAGATCCAGTAGGCAAAGGTCCCTCAAACAGTTCAGATGGCTATAATACAAAATCCAAAATTAATAAAATATCATATCCAATACCCAACAAAATTATTTTTACATTATTAAGCTACCAAAAATGATTAACAGTTAATTGTTACCATAAATCGCCTTTCGTTAATTGGTGGGATTCCATATGGGATTCCTATGAATCTAAAGATATCTTTGTTCCCAACTAAAGTGGAAGTCTTTTGACCTCGAAGTTTTCCATACCCTGGAATGTCTACTAAGGGCCCTAAAAGTTGAGCAGTAGAAATTCCTGCAAAGGCCAAGAGCACTAAAGTTATGCAGAAATTCATAATTGCACTTGTCTTGCAAATATATTCGCTAATTATGAATTAAAAGCAATAACTGAGCAAATGATATCTTTGATATTGTGGTATATATAGACATCCAGTATCCAACAACTTCAAATTTAAACCCTTGCTTGTGTGTTTTTCCCATTTTCCCTATCTATTTAATATACCACTTGTAAAATATGTTAACATGCAGGCTAATTGAAGTATTTCTACATTTAGTCATTCCAATAATTCCAAATTGACTTGATAAAACAAGACACAAGAGTTCCAAATAAATGTTGGGAGTAGTAATAAACCAGTGCAAAACGGGTTTCCAGAGCCAAATGGTTGAAATACCACTTTCGTTAAGGACAATAGTTTAAATGGCATATTAGAGCTTGTAGCATTTAATTCTCATAAAATTACGTATTGTTCCTAGTCTGGCGTAAACTGAGATTCGATTTGCATTACTGCCGTCATTACTCATTAGCTATCTAGTTATACCCCATTTGCCATATGGTCCCATTTAAAAGTTTTGTGAGTGTGGCCTAACATTGAGGAGGTGCGGCCGATTTATGGTTCATAAACTAAGTGAACATGCCTCCTTAGGCTTATATGCTGTCTACAAAATGTCACCGGAATCGCTCAACTCTGTCCTGTCTAAAGTTAAAGTGTCCGGGGACCCGACGGACATACAAACTGGCAGAGAGAAAAAGTAGTCTTATAAAATGGTTTCTGACTCACTTAACAAGAGATTATGATAAATACATTTAATTACATAATGCTAATTGTGTAGCAGTTTGAAGTTGTTTTGTAGGTAGTTCAAAAAATCCGTTGACAAAAGTAATTTCCCAAAGCAGGTTTTACAATACACACCTTCCTTCATCAATCAAACTAATTGTTAATAGCTTTTATCATGGAACTTGATACTGTAATAAGCACACCAAGAAAAAAATTAGTAATTTGCCCACAATATGCTAGAGGGCACGGCCCAATAAATATCGCTTATCGTTTGCCAGCAGTATTTTTAATTGCCCAATTGGTAACAAAATGTTTTAAAAGGTGTATTAGAAATATATGAAGCACCATGTGTAAAGAAAATCTCATGCCATTTTTAATTTGTAGTTTTTCAAGTTTTGCCAATTTTCATCTTTACATCGAAACATCGAAAGACAAAATAGATAATAATAGAGAAGGTGTGGAAAGAGGTGCATTTTAAAACCCAATAATAATTACAATTCACTGTGATTTTCGTAACTTTTTCCAGTATTCTGATAATATCATGATAAAGGTGTCAGATAAGGCTAATTAACTCCAAATTAAAAATGTTGCATCAGACAGAAGAGTAATATAATGGTAATCTACTGTAGTTAATACACCTCTATACCCAAGTACATATCGTTTGTCTTAGTATCGACATTGACCCCTCTCAGCTTTATTAAAATCGTGGATTTTACAAACTATATGTATAGCCATGATACTGTAAATGAACCGTTTTAACGAGTATAAGAAAATTATAAACCTAACTTTGGGTCCTCTAAGTCTCACATTAATGTACAATAACATTATAGAAAACGGAATTCACACAAGTTGAACCGTTAAAAACTTATCATTTCTGTTAATCTTAAAGTGCCCCAATTTTGGGGTACTTGGAGACTGAGATATACTTATAACCTTAGATATATGTTGCAGGTGTTACGCAGAATCAGGCATTAATGTTAAAAGTTTCCCCAAATTGTAGTTTTTGGCCATAAGCGAGTACAGAACATAAAACTACTTAATATTGAATGTATCAGCCTTATAGAGCAATTAACGGGGATTCCAAAAAGTGTCACTTCGACAATTTGTGGTTATAAATGTTCATTTTAGGGGCAATTAATTTTTTTAAATGCCAAGATAAGGTCTCAGTTTTCAGCATAAAAGTATTTAAATGTATATAAAAATAATGTGCAAAAGCTGAGACCTGTAGGGTAATGTGAAAAGTATCGTTTTTTGGGTGGCCCAGTCGGTATAGGAAATCCGTTTACATTCTTTTAAAAAAATATTCTAATTTAAAGATATATAAACAATAATTAAATCAATCCGTCAATTAAATGAAGATTGTATGTTTTATTATTATGGGTCATGGGTTTGGTTATATACTTCAGTATTTATTCTCACTTCTCAACTTCTAGCTAGTTCTCGCTCTCACTGCAAAATGTTTTCATCTCAAGGACATAATACATAATACGCATAAATTGTAAAAATAAAATGAATGACTGCAGACAACAAGGCTTCTAAAAAAACAGCCGCGGAGGGGGAAACTGGGAGAACAATGACGAAAAGGAAGGGGTAAATCGAACAAACAGGAAATAATGACAACTTATTTTGTCGGGCTCATTTGTTACAAATCGTACTTTAATTGAAATCCATTTTTCAAAATTATAATTCTACCATGGACAATTAGCATTGCAACGCAACTGAGATTAGCTGGAAGGTTAACACCGTATTTGTATTTATTATATTTGCATAAGAATGAATGCGTACAACAAGGAGGCCTCAACTACAGCTACATTACCAACCAAGGCGCTGTGGCTTAGTTGGTTAAAGCGCCTGTCTAGTAAACAGGAGATCACGAGTTCGACTCTCGTCAGGGCCTAAAACATTTTGCAACTTTTTGCAGCTATATTATTATTTATTTTTTGGCCTTATGGTAGATTAAATAACTATATGTATTTTACTACTCCGCCTTTTCATTGAAATTGAATGAAATAAATAAGGTGCATATTATATGCATTTATTTCACTTTAAATAAATGTAATCAATGAATAAATAGTGGCAGCACCGTTAATCGTTTCAATTAATTTCATTTAATTTACCTATTCATTTAATTGATATTAATTTTTCCCCATTTCAAGGATTTTTTCGAGAAGAGTGAAATCTGTATGATTTTACGAAATACTTCAATGCTTATTCATGGACTTTTATACATTTTATTTTGTGCCTAGCACGTATGCAATTAATATTCAGAAGTTCAGTCCTGGCCTCTGTCCTAATAAGTAATAATAAGCATATTAAACTTAAACAATCTTAATGCGTGAAGTGAACTAGTGAAATTATGCAAATGTTCATTATAAACATGATCACGTCAATTGTTTAGCTTTCAATTATTTTAGATTACAGATATAATTTTTCACTATTTACTTGAGTATAGGCACCTAACTATAATAATAATGTTAAAGTAACTTTATTTAGTAGTTTCACAATAATTTTTGTTTTTATCAGATATGGTAATTATATTATAATTTAAGTGCCAATCATTGTAATAAACGTTCAGCTTTGTTTCTATTTCGTAATCAGACAGAACTCGCAATTACTCAACGAACCATAAAACTTACAATGCACCAAAATGCTTGATAATGAGTAATCGAAATATAGTAAGACTGGCTGTTACAAAATATATAAATACATTTGCATATATGGATAAAAAAATTTAAGTTCAATGGCTGTCGGCTGTTGCTTTGTTTTATGCAAATATTGTCTCTTATATTCCACTTATCAACGCTTCCAAATTCTGTCCAAGTCGCACGTCATTGGTTAGTCGTTACCATG
>JAQFYC010004843.1:0-15913 GCA_034694165.1 Tomocerus mixtus | reverse complement strand
TACGTGATAGATTTTGTCACACCAGAGATTTTGTCAACCGTAGATTTTGTCACTCAAGAGATTTTGTCCTATTACCCTATATGTAGCTGAATATCATAGTACAGTACGTTATTGACATCAATAGGCACGTATAGGTATTCTTTATACTTAAATCTGTTTTTAGTCCGACAAAATGAGACTGTGAGGTCAAGTTGGGGAATCCCTACATTTAAGTACCTTTTGTACCTTTTCCCAGTAAATATCTAAACGAAAAAAATAGATAAAATGTTCATCTAACTTACTACGACTACCAATCCCTAGTAAATTGTTTCCCCTATAAAAAATTGTTTGTAAGCGTAAACCATTCTTTCTGCTTTTTAGGTATACGGTATACGATTTCGGGAAAACATATTTTTCAGATGAGATGTTTCTATATGAAAGTCAATTTTTCACCAACAAAATAACCACAATTTGATACAAATTCAAATATTCAGCAATTCAGCTACCGAAAAGTCTTTATTACTTAGTTGATTTATTCAGTTATTCTCTAGGTCAGGTCAAACTTTCTTGTTACAACATGTAATAAGCATAGTACAGTAAATTAAACAATGTGAGTAATTGCCCTTCTTAATCAATTTAATTTGGTTTCTTGTCCTTTTTCGTCTGTTACCCAATATTTGTATTTTTCCTTTTCGGCATACATTTGCCCTGACTTGCAGACCACACTTCATTATTTCTGCAAGTTTTTGGCCCAACTCCATGAGTAATTGCTGAAGTACTGAATGATGAACCGTCTCTTTGTGGGGGTGGCGATGGCACCTTTGAACTTCTATTAGTCATTATCCCCATTGAATTTTGAGGTTTCCGTTTTGACTTTTCTTTTGAGTCGGCCATCGAGATCAACAGTGTGACTACAAGTAGGAGGATTATCTTCATGTTAGGATGCCTTGTCTGTAAACTAATTAGTAAATCTCAATTTAGTAACTAATAAATACCTAAACTTAACTGATACAATTTAATTTACACTTTATTTCGTATGACTTATTAAAAGTATTTAATATCACATCTAAATTACCTAATGTTGCTGTCTAAAGTGCACCCCTGCAGTATTTTAAACACTTTACGTATTGTTGTTCATGGATTGAGGAACTAATGCCAGTAATGGCCAGTTCTTGGTAGAAGTTTTACTTGCTGACCCTCACCCTCATCCACCACCTTGTAATTGTAAGATGAATACCTTGAGCTGATATAGTTTGTTGCAATTATGCGGATTCTGGTATTTACTAGTTTGCAAGATTGGTTACTTAATTTAATGGAAATAAAAGGTTGTGTGATGGGTATCATATCAACTGTGATAAATAAATGCAATTAATATCTTTTTATTTATTTTTTCGCACACTTTTTATGCCAACTAATTATTTTCCCCAAAGCTATGTTATTCTACGATCTATTGATCTACAGATGAAATTGATTTGTAATCCAATTTAGTATCTGTCATGTGTGCGTACTCTAGGAAGTAGCATTATTTCTGCCAATGAACTACAAGTATTGCATAAAATGGTCTATTTTTACCTCATCACTCTTACAACATCAATAAAAGATGTATCGCGTATGTGTGTAATGCATAAATGTATACTTGTATTATTATGTCAGAATCTCAGCTAGCTCTAAAAAGTTCTTCTTAGCCAAAATCAATGTAAATATTCTGTAAACTAATTAATATTAATTTATTGATTTATTTCAAGCAATTACTATTTAGTAAGTTACATTGCATTGTTTTAATAATATTATTTAAGCTGAAGTATTTTTACACTGATAGCAAGTAAAGAAAGCATAGACATCATTAAAATTAAAGCTGAGGGCCAAGGCTACGGGAAATCCCAATTTTAACCTTTCACCTACATACATATGTATTTATAAGTATTAAAGACTATACCTATGCAGCTGCATACTTTGGTACTTTTCCGTCCCGTATTTGTCCTGAGTGTAGGGACGCGAAAACTATTATCTCGCTGGCAAAGCCATCAACCTCCATATATGCATCATTTATGTAAATCCCAGGTTAATAATTTAATGCACATATAAATATACGTAAATAAGTTGGTAGTTTAAACTACATACTATTTTTGAACCCTAAAAAATGGGAATAATCCACCCAAAACTTTCTAAGTCTCTTTCGGCTGTTAGGAACTTGAACCAATTTAAATCTTCTAAATAGCAAATGCCTTTTGTGTGGTACCTAACTACTTTAGTTATGGAAATACATTTCCATAAGTATGGGCAAGCTATGTTTAATACTTGAGAACTATACGGGTGCTTGTTCACGAATCCAGGATTCAGGGTATAAAAAGTCCTGCTTTCATTCTAAAAATTATCAGTTTCGTTTTGACTCCTCTTCAGTTCACTCGAGAGAAATTCTTTACAGAGAAACAAACGCTAACAAACGTTCAGCTACCATGAAGTCTTTTAAAAGTCTCATCATTTCAGCATTCTTGCTAGTCACTTTCTTCAGTTATATTTTGGCAGTACCATCTTTAAGAATGGGTAAGTAAATATAGTTATAATTTTTAAATATTATTATTTTACGTAGACAACGAAGATTTAATGAAGTAGTACAAAAATAATTGCTTAATTTTTGGATATTTTATTTTTATCTTTTTAGCAAATTCGAATCCTGCTCTTGCAAATTCAGCAATGAAAATGAAGTCTCCCGAAATTTCAGCCAATGTAGCCCAAAATGAAGAAGCCGAGTTTTCTCCAGAAACTGCTAGATATAAGCGGCACTGGGGCGGCCATCACGGAGGAGGAGGCTGGGGAGGAGGTGGTTGGGGAGGCGGTTGGGGAGGATGGTGAGATGACGATAGATAATTACCTGCACCAATTATACAGCAACTTCCCCAATGTTTTAAAAATGATTCAACATGATATATTATTGTATTCTATGTACTTTTGTTACGGTCTTTGTCTTCTAAATAAGTTATAAATGTTAATGCGCTATTTTGTCATTTTGTTATTTTGTTATGGTATTATGTTTTTTGAGACAATAAGCATTATATACGTTGTTGAATTGAAATAAATACACACTAACATATTTGCAAGCAAAATTAAAATGTCTTATGTGTAATCCTTCTAATTTTACTTCTTTAGATATAAATATCGCATAAATTAAATTGACTCTTTTAAATTACAGATCTTATATTTTAGGGTCACATAGTTTTAGACATTATAAACATTTATCACAGGTTAAGACAAGGCATACTTCTGTTGTAGTTTATATAAAATTTCGACATTCCTAACAGTTAAGTAGTTTAGGTCTGTAGGATGAAATATCAACATCCAGTTCTGTTTCTTCATCCTACTTCCAGTTCATTTGACAATTGTGCCGATTTGGCTGAGTCCATAGAATCCATAGTTTTTGTGGTTACAATGAAATAAAATTAGAATACTTAAAAAATCCTTTACACATAGCACAGCATTATTTTTGGGTAAGTAATTTCCTAGCAGGCTTTACGAAATTATTTAATAACAAACATCGGTAGATGCATCTCCTATTCTGGGTTATGTTAAAAAATTCAGACAATTTTATTTTATTAGCGACAATAACAGAATTTTTTAACATTGTAATCTTTTACGCATTTGCTTTCCCACCCATAGCGATTAGTACGAGAAATTGTATTCAAGTCAAGGGAATATTGTTTAGCAATCTTGTCCACACTATGCACACCAACCGTAGCTTCAAAATTTGCGTTTCCAGGTTTTGTAGTAATACTAACCACGAAAGTATCCAATAATGTTTCATTTCTTGGCCTAATTCCTTTATTTGGATCTTTTACTAGAATTTGGGCCAAATTAATATTTTTTAGAGCTAACTGAGCACATTTAGGGTACTTTTTGAGCAAATTGTTAATTTGCTTAATTATATACTCAGCAATATTTCCAATTTCCTTATTGCTTGCGATTGAAATTTGTTTAGTTCTATCACAGACACAAAAATGGGGTGGAATTCCTGCCATTTCACAATCTCTGTATGAGGGAATTGGCAAAAAGAGGCTAATGCCCCTAGGAATTGAATTTATTTTGCTTTCCTGCGAATTTCCGTAATTTGCCATAATATCAATACTTCTGCTGATTATAGAGTTATCTTCAATATTTTCGAGGTTTAGAATTGCACTAAGAGTTTCATAGACATCAAAAGGAGTTGTTAATTTATTAGCGTTTCCTCGAAAGTTTTTCATTGCAATTTGATACTTTTCTTCGAACCATTTTGGGAAAACGGAATAAAATAAGGGCATTCTGTCTTCAATTCTTCCTTGTATTGTGGTACGTATATCCCCATACCGCACTCCTTAGAAATTTTATAAGAAAAATGTTGTGAGCAAAAATAAATGCAAAATAATTGTAAATAGGTGTACAGTCTGCTTATAAGGAATCTTGGGTAACCTTCGTATACCTTTTTAATAGTCCTGGTACACTTTCCTATTTACTATTCAATTAATATTAAGTTCACATACAGGCAAAAATATTAATATCTGTTACATATAAAGATTTTTCTCTTTTATAAGAATTTTTTATATCTATTTTCGCTTTTAGTCATACTTTGCATGTAAACCAAACACTAAGGGACCGTTACACATAGGGAATTTCTTTATAGGCAGAAAGCACTGTACGATGGAAAAAGTTATTTTAATTAAATTATTTAACTAACCATGGTCGCTTAATAGAATCAGTACGGTGTCATTTAAACGGTTAGTCGTCGAAAACCATTCCAAAGTATCCTTGAGATAGTTATCACCCCATGCAGGTGCATTAACCCAATCGTGATTCAAAGCTGTTGCCCACACAAACTGGAAATAGGATTTCCCTTTATGTCCTAAAGTCCAAGCCGTTTTTTGAATATTGTCTAATAGAACTTGGAAAGAAAGTCTTGGCCCATAGCATACTTTTTCTAATTTGAGAAGTGCACTAGCAATATTTTTGTACTGTGCTAATGCCAATGGTCTTAGATAATAGTCGGTAGGAGGTTCAACAAATCCCTGTTTTCCATAATTAAATATTGATATATGTGGACAATCTTCCGCATAAGATGTTCGGTAGCCTTTTTCCGAAAAATTCTTCCATATGAATGGACATGAATCAAAATAAGTCGATTTTGCAAAGCATTTCTTTTGAGCTTCTTCTTCGGTCAGTCCCATTAGAATTGGTATGGCATTCGGGAATGTATTGTCTGAACAAGAAATTTTAAGTAGTACTTAATAAATAATTTTTAAAATAAATAAACCATTGCAAATCGGGTGAGCCAAATAAGCGTTTGTAAAATTCTTACCAGCTACTTTTGTATATCCTTTGAGTTCAATTGCAGAAAGATTTTCCATCAAAAACTTGTAGGAGTTCTTATTTGTCCGAATAAAATTCATTCGCGAAACACTGTCCAATCCCAAAATGACTACATTTAGCTTTTCATTTCCACTAGTGTCTTTCCTTTTTGCCAATTTTGCTTCTAATTTAGGTTTCAAATGTACAAATCCTAACATGTCGATTATTTCTTTCTTTTCGTTTTTGGAATTCAAACACGAAATATAAATGTATTCAGCCTTTATTGATATTTTTGTTTCGTTTAGATTGATTGGGAAACATTCCTGAGATAACCTAAGAAAAGATACAAAATCTTATTCATAATATTCGCACTGTCTTCCATTTGGGCATTTAAATATTCTGTACTTTTATTCTAACTTACTTAAATTCGTCGTCCTTCCTTTTCGCCCTTAAAATTTCACCGTAACAGCAATTCGTGTAAACATTTTGAGTTGAGTTCAGAATAATTAAATTTGACTCTAAATCCGTGGAAAATAGCAATGGGTACTTTTTCTGACAATTTATTGGAGCCAAATCCCTGATAAATTTCTTGATGGACTTGTCAAATGGATCTAACACGGGTAATTTACAGTTTCCAGTTTTTCCTGCAAGGAGTTAGCAGACACTTTAACAATCCTATTGTGTCGTATCCTACAGCTGTAAAATTAGTTTTCATTTTTCAGTTTCTTGAAAAAATTAGAAACTTGAAATCAATCAAAAATATTTCAGTAGCATTTTGAAAATTTTGAAAAATTAAATATTTGAAATATAAGTAAATAACAAACTAAATATTTAAAATTGAAATACATCAAAAATATTAATATTTAAAGTTAATATAAATGATAAATATTTCAAAATATTTCCTACTTGTAATTAATTACATAGTATCGAGATCATAAATACCTGCACGAGATCCTTTTGCCAAAATAAGTAATGGATGATCCCGTTCCATATTCGAAGTTATTCTCCCTGGTTTATAATGCTCTAATAATTTCAATTGCCTATAAAAATTCATGTATATTATGTAAACACATATTGTAAGTGCTGACGAAACTAATAATTTCTTCCTGATAATCATAAAATTACTCTTATGCATAAACCTAATTATTCTTTTTAAGTCCATTTGTAAATTGGACGAGGCAAATTATGATTGTGTGGCTAATATTTAGTATTTATGCACTTGTTCCCCGATTTAATTTGCGCTTGTTGCAAAGTTATGCCCCTTTACCTAACAATCCAAAATTTAGTCTTAACAATCTATGTCGTATTACTCATAAAATATTTAGAATAATATACCGGCCGTAATTTCTGACCTTGCAAGCAACTTGTATGTCTTCAATCTTTATATGAAACGCAGCTAATTATGCAACAAATTAAAGCAATTAGATATTTATTTGCTTATATATTTGATGTTTTTCCGATAATAAATTCAAATACCCAATAAAACATAACAGCTACATACAAATACAATACATAACATTGCAACATAGTACAATTAATATACATTTACAACCCTTGTATTAGATACAGTATTTAACAACAGTGTTATTATTGCAAAATAAATGTACATATAAAATGGTTGTGAAATGACTATATTAAAATTCTTAGCCTATAGGTACTACTGATTCAAATTTTAATATGGTATATTGTACTATATTGTCTTCAACAAAACTGGTACTTCAGTTAGATAGTTAGATTTGATTTATCAAAATAAGGTTTGTTTGAAACTGAAAATATAAAGCGAGAGAGACATTTTTATTTGTATTTGCATAGAAAATATTATATTAAAATTTTATATCTAGTACACAGTACTCAGTACACTTTGTCCCATTTTAAACTTGAAGCTATTGATTGGCCTTCGGTACTATTTAATTGATGCACACAGACAATCCTATTTTATTAATATGAATAAAATATGAAATTGCAAATGGAATTTTGTGTTCAATTACATTGACAAAGTACATTCAGTAAAAGCATTTAAAAATAGTACTTCACGCAAATTGCTCTTAAACGCATTTGAATTCTACCCAAGACACTACTATACTGCATATTATTACATATTATACATAGTACGTTATACTACCTCTGGTAACCTGTATGATGTACTGTACTTATACGTATGCTGTCGAATTACGCATTGTTTTTTCTGTAACCGGAAGCCAAGGTTCATTAATGCACATACATAGGTGTATGTAATATGCGCTGTAAAGAAATAATGCAGAATTGTGACATTGAAAAATAACCTTTTTTACCATGGAATTACGGTATATCTCTTTTAAGCTTGTGTCTTCATGTATAATGCTCAACTATTAACAAGGCTCATTTCTTCTCTATGCAGACATCCTGAGGCTAGAAATAGTGTTTGAGATAATTATAACAATAGGTAGTTTACTAAACTTTCTGAAAATTCAGTAATTGTGCATAAACTAAATTGGTTATCTATGTTTCTTCATTAAGCCACGTTAAGCAAAGTCCCTCATTGACTTTTATCTCCATATCCATACCCATGCTTACATAATGGATTGATTACTCATTAATTAACCAATATACCACCATTACACAATTGGTATCTATTTTATTGTCTTTCTCAGAAAAGCAATATTTTAAAGGACAATTGCAAATACAATGGATGGTAAGCATTAGCACTAATAACCGTTTAAAATTGGCAGCATAACTTGCTATATACTAGGTGTCTATAAAAGTATTTATGTGTTCTAAATATGTACGTATAAATACACAATTTCGTTTGTAATGAATTATAATTTTATAAGGTCAGCGCTAATTACACAGTACAGACTACAGACATTGATTGTAAGAACTGCTGAAGGAATATTATGCTACTGAAGACTGAGAGTGAGTTGTATTATGCTCATATGTATAATAACATTATGTGAAAATATTCAATGACAGTATTGTTTATACAAGCATTATGCGTAATCCTATGTACAAATTAAATTCACAACGCATAAAAAGACCGTTTATAATCTATATGTATTATAGGCATACAAGAAGTGTCACATGCTACAAAGAACTTACCTGTTATTATTAATTTAATATAAAAAACAAAACAATTAAAATAAATGACAGTCAATATTGCTTATCGTTATGCTAGGATTAATGACTCCGTCTCGTTTGTGTATTACGTTCGAATTAATAATGTAACTACTACTATTATGCTTAAATTGTCGAGTTTTTTTATTCAGTCAAAATATAAAACCTATATGAACTTCATTATGTACTTTTAGTACATTATGCTTTTATGTAACATAAATGGTAACAATCTTTTTACAGCAAGTAATATATTCTTTTGTATTCATAAGAATGACAGTGCTACATTAACCTTTCTTTAAAACACAGAGACACTGTTTCTATCATACCATACCTACGTAAATAGATATTTAAATTCTATAAGGTAACGAAAAATTGCGTTTTCAAACTAAAATTATTACTAGCCTTATTGACAATCTCAACTTAATCCTACTCACCCACAAATTAAGTAATAAAAACAGATTAAAGATACTTATACTTTAAAAATACTATCTATATCCATAACATAAAATATAGTTCAGTCGAGGTCCGAGGTGTATTGCAATTGTATTGTAAATGTATAATAACACTTGGTAAGTAGTAATCGGTAATAGAGAAATAATGAAATAAAAGGATATAATAACACAATGAGAACAGAAATAAGAAGAAACAATTGATTATCTAGTGAAGACATAATTTGCTGGCCATAATGGTCATGTTGCAATATCAGTCAGATACGTTTATATAGGAAAGTTATTCACAGGGAAATTTGGTAATCATGTTCCTGGTATAGAAGCTTCATTCTGAAACTGAGGAAGTTATTACAGTAGAATGCTTGCGATAAGGTCGCCTGCGACCTGGTGAGCGATGGACCACAGAAACTGATGAGGATGCTGAAGATGTTGTACCTAAAATACAAGACATAAATAATATTACTGTTAAGAATTTTTGGTGCACGTTTTTCCCAAAAATATCTCAAAATAAACTAAAATTAATGTATGTATCATACCATCTGAATTAGTATCAATTGAAACACTTCTCCATTCTTTGGATCTTGTCAGGGGAGCAAAACAATGAATTCGTTTCGTATCTGGATTTAGAGCAGTGTGCAGAATAGGTCCATAAGTGTTTGGATTTTGGACTAAAGCTGAAAACAATCCCTTTGCAGTTTTAATCATTGCATTATATAATTTATTTAAAGCTCCAGATTATTATTCATTACATACCTTCATTAGCAACTTCCATTGTTCCATCGTATTTCTCAAACACAAAGATCAGATTTGTGGAGAAAAAATACATATTGCCAATACAGCGGATATGAATTACATTATCCTTTTTCTCTCCAACTGGTAACAATTTAAGGATTTTATCCGTCTCAGGAATTGTTCCGTTACTTATAACTGTAAATATTTAAAAATAATAGACTTTATTGCAAGCATAATGGAAAAATTGTCATTAAACCAAACTATTATCAAAATTGGTAGCTTACTAATATCGTCATTCAGAACGGTATGAGTTATATGAAGCATTTTAGTTAATTGTCCCACGTGGCATTTCATTGCATGAGTGGGGAAGTCGTTTACGAATTCCACTGCAGTACATCCCCTTGGGGAATCCACAAATTTAGGTGGGAAGTTATATTCACACCGGCCCGTCGCGAAACAGTTTTGTTTGATTGTGCAGTCAGTGTGGGTTTCGCATTTTGCAAGTTCATGAATTGGAGTCAAGCCTGATTTACTGCAACATAAAACGCGTCTTTGTTCCTTGTCATAGCTAACCGTTAGCTCATCCTTACCTAGATTTTCATATGACCCAATTTATTAAAATGTCAAATTCTATAATGTGCAAAAATAACTAGCTAAATATTGTAAAGCATGCACAAACATACATACATATACACAATTGAAATAAAAAAATAATCTCACCAAAGTTGCTATATTCCCACGAATGGAGTATTCTGTGACTTCGTCTTGTAATGCAGTTAATTTTGAAGTAATTTGACATTGAAGTTAATGGGACATTTGGAGTAATCCTAAGCATAGCCAAATAAGGAAATTCGTCATCACTGTTGTGAAAATAGTCAATTGTGCCAAAATCCATAGTATTTGGTAGCGTAATATAAATTTTTTCTTTCGCTTTGCACACAAATGTACGGTCAGAAGAATCGTCCATCATAACCAAATCCTGGTCCGGGGTAACTTGTATTTCTCTACCTAATAATGAAAATTAATTGTATTTTTGAAAACATTTATGTAATTTTAAATATTAAAAATCAAAAAGGAATAGTTTCTGCGAATGACAACGAACTTTTAGGAGGCACGAGCTCTGTTTTGTAAAACGTTGATTTATTGCCAGCCTTGCACAAGTAAGTTCCGTAAGGTCGTGGGAAATCGCTCAACTTGAATGAGAATCCTTCAGTTGGATCGTAGGATATGTTCTCGTGTGTCGTTAGATTTCCTGCTTCCTCCTGTATTAACAGCATTGTTAAACATAAAACGATAAATAATGAAATAACTGAAATATTTGCTAAAATGATATTTGCGAAAGAAAAATTGAAAAATTGTAACATACAAACGGTTCTGCTTTAAATAGATACATAGGATCTGTGGGGTTTGTAGCACCACAAGGTATTTTGATGATTTCATCATTTTCTTTAGGTTGAACTATTGCAGCTGACAAGGAAGGGAAACCGAAATCTCCTAAAAAGTATAAATGATATCCGACTTGCATTGCGTTGTTTTCAACACCCCGGCAAATGTATGTTCCAGTTTGCTCTTCGTTAAATCGTTCTTGGAATAACACAACAATATTTGTATGTGTGTGCGTATCAGTGTCTTTGAAGTCCTTATATGTCCTTATTTGGGTTGTGTAAAGTCGGGGAGACTAAAAAAACCATTTAACATATTTATTTTAAATTACAGAAAATACATGATAATATATATAACATTTAGTTAAAAATGTACGTAAATGCAAATTGTACTCACCCCATTCCCTTCGTAAATCCATTCCACCTTTTTAAAAGAAAGAACAATTAATTGCATTAGTTACATATTTTTACTATAATATTTTCATGTCATAAGAGTCAGTTTAGATTTTTGTTGAAATTGCAATTGTTATAAAACAAATTCTCATTACCGGGTAACTAGCATTACAAAGAAGAACAACGTGGTTAAAATTCGTCCCCTCCAAAATCATTGCTTCCGAAACGACAATTTCACTAGTGGAATCTTTACTTAGCGAAATCGTCTCATCGGAATTGGTTTTGGCTATGAACACTTCCGCTACCGGTTCTTGTCCATTTACCAATGTAGTAGTTACAATAAAGTTAACAAAAATACATAGCGAAATAAACTTATTCATTTTGAGACGTCTTTAAAAAATGTCTCAGATCACAGGGACACCAGCAGAGCAGATCCAGATCACTAAACCAAAACTTGTAAAAGTAATTTCAGGCCAGGCAAAGCAATGTAATTGCCCTGCTGAGGTTCGTAACTGAAAACTATAACTGATTCACAATTGAGGGTCAACAAGGCTCTTATACTATAATTTTCTTAGTTTTTCATGCAATTCCCAACTCCAGACTAAAATAATAATGTCCAGCTATTGTTATAGAAAATAACCTACCATGTATGCATGTAATATATTACTTAGCTTATCTGAATTCCTTTATATAATCCTAACCACAGCAAGTTACCTAACTATTTTTATACATTCAATAGATAGATTGGTAGATATACTATATACCTAATGGAAATCTCTACTCTAAAGTATGTAAAAACATTTTGCAGGGATTCATAACAGAATATACCTATGTAATATTAAGAGGGCCGAGGGGTGTTGCTTTTATTACTTGCATATAGGTACCTATAAAACGCTACAACGTATCCAGTTACGGTTGTGTTAGTTTTTCAGACAAATAATACAGAGATAAATCTCAAACTTAAACAACTACACATACTACAGTTTTACCAATGCACTAGAAAGAAGGTCATTTTATGATAGCGATGGGAATCACAGAATGACAATGGGTATGCAAAACTAATGCAAGTCAAGTTCAGTTCAGTATCACTCAGCCAGCATTTACGAAGCAAAAAGCAAGTGAAACCAATTTTACTTCACACCGCTATGCACTGATACTACAACAATAAAAAATTAAGTCATTAGTATTGTTGCACATTAGTGAAGGTACATGATTCATAATTCATACACAACAGCAGATGCATTATACAAGAATTCTGGAATTCATTATTATACTGTCTACATTTACGTAATCTAGTAGCAAATCTGGCAGACAAGGGCCTTGTATTTCTCTTAAAGAAAATTGCCAGGAATGTCCCATTACGAAATTTTGACTTCTGCCTAAAGAAATTTTGAACAATTTGAAGTCCTACACTGATATCCTTTTTTACTCTTTATCTACCCTAAAGTACATAAATCTTTCTTCCGAGACATTATCTAAAGCAGAAGTAACAGTAGCAGAAATCCCTCACGCTAGTGAAAATGATATAATTTCAGTTTTTTGTCCATTTGAAAGTATATTCCTACTTGAAGAAGCAGATAAGGTTAGACGGTTAGAGTAGGGTATTACTATAATTGTCAATATTTTCCATAAAATGTTAGTATCATTGAGTATGCAATGCACAGTACGTAGTTGCAAGATGTGTAGTAATGAGACTCATTACGACGATGGCCGAGTATTATTTCTACTACATAATTGCTACAAAACACATAATCTCATATTCATAATCACAACACATAATCTCTGAAACATCTCATTGTCATCTCAGCAACTAATCATATCAATCTACAGAATTACGCCTCCCATCTAGATAAAGTATGTAGAAGAAATAACATTTTTTAAGCAATAAAATGCAATCTGGCATTGCATTCTTAGTTTAGCTATTCAAAAGTATTTTTTGTCAAAAACTGAAAAAGCTTTTTTCTTTCCGTATGGATAAACGAGATAAACTGATTCAATAAAATAATGAAGTAGGAAAAAATTAATGAAGCACAAAAAATAAATATATCATTTCATCAGGTTTAAAAAGTACAATACAATCTTTACGCCAAAGAATACCTAACCTACCTAACGAAAGCTGTATACATGCATCTCATGCGTGCCAAAAATACTAACGAATGAAAACGAGAACCTAATGTTGTTCACACACTCCTACTACACTGCAAAACAATTAAGTAGAAGTAGCGATTAGTATTCTTCTACATTTCACAACATAATTGATGTTGTAATCATGTGTGTAGTGTGGGATACCTGTATGATGATTATTAGCGATACAAAGGGATATTATACGCCAAGAAGCGATAACAAGGCAAATTGTCACGCTTTTGTGAGCACATTCCATAAAGATGTATTGTTTCACATTGGGATACTTATTCTTGTACTTACACATCATTGAAATGGAGTACTTATAATAATAACGTATATAGACACTTATTCTAATTAAGGAAGTAGGTCCTATTTAACTCCGTACCGTAACTAAAAATATTTTTTAAGACCAAACCTCTTCAGATTTCGCTCCGGTGAACTTCACATGGCCACTCATCCATTATAAATGACTAAAATAACTGGATCTGCATTTGTAAAATACAGTCATTACAGGCATCATTATTATTTCTTCCAATAATAAACGCGTGTACCTTGTGCTTTGCTAATTGTCTTTAGTAGTTATTTTTGTAGTCTAAATAGGTACTCCTTGAATTTTCGGATAAAGGTAGTACCTTTAAGCGTCAGAGATCAGGTTCTCAGACATTATAATAAATCATAACAGGAATACCAAAATTAAAATAGCAAAACAAATTAAGATTAGGCTAATCATTCCACGCTGTAAGTGCAAAAGCATGTACCATGTAAGCTGATTGGGAAATTAATTGCTAAAAGTGCTACCTTCGTAAACGAGATATCTATGTAATAATTTCTAATAATTAAAGTCACCCTGTGGTAGGTATCCATTTAAATTATGTCCAAGGATATTTTTTCAGTCTCCTCATTTACAATTTTTACAAAATTTCCGTGTTTCGATAATTTAGTTTTGAAAATCTAACCTAAACATTGATAACTTGACATGGTATGAGTGAATATTATAATGTCTGATTTAAAACACAAATACGTTAATTAGTTAACTACTATCATTATTTTATTACGTTTTATCATTATTCAGTATTACAAACTTAATTCATTACATTTTAATACAAATATGTTTGTCATTTTTACGTTAGTCAGAGACGCACTGAATGAGTATTATATTCTATTTTTATGAAGGATTTTCATTAGAAAATTAAAAGAGATTTTCAAAAACCAAATTAAAATTGAGTTACCTCACTGTTCATTAGTATGATTTTCTGAAACTGTAGAGCTCATGTCGGGTGCCTCCAATTCTGCATCCATTTGATAAATTCCTTCATCGTAATCTTCTGGTGTAAGATTCTTTGATTTTTGGGTATCCAACATCGACTTTTGGGCTTCCGTGTATTCTTCATGTGAGATGGAATGCCCTTCCAAAACTTGAACACTTGGCTTTTTCTCTTCATCCAGAATTGGAACATCTGAATTTTCCTCCATATCTATGTCCTCCTTGGGAATCTCCTCTTGGTTTTCGGCAAGTGGCTGGACGTTAAGATTTTTGGTTGGATCGTCAGTCGTCATCGCCGGGTTGTCTTGCTGAAGAGCTTCTTCATAATCTTCCGGTGATAAGGTGTACAGTTTGGCATCGAAATACTTTTCAATATTTTCATCTATAAATCTATAAAAGAGTATATACTAAGTATTTTCACCATAAGGCTAAAATTACCATGAATAACTACACAAAATGAGTATAGTAAATCCATCAGTCACAATAAAATACTCACTTTAGAAAATCCTCCATGTAGTGTAACATAGTGTTCACTTCTTCGTCCTCCAAATCGCTGAGCGCGGTGCTTCTACCCATTAGAGCTATAATATCGCAAGTATTATTTATGGAGATATTGTAAATAATATTTTTTATAAAGCTATTATAAATGCTGTATAACTGTTAAACGCATTACTTATCAAGCGAAGCAAATGAACTACACCATAGACGGATGCTAAACCTGGAAGCTCCTGGCCATCGGGTATAGATTCGATTATATCTTGCTGGCAGTTGGCCACCTTCAAGGGCAACATATCAAGAAACATTTAATACATAATTAAATTACTATTTAAATTAAATTATAAATGAATATTATTGTAATTATCAATTTACGAAATCATATTGCAGTCTTTCGGGGGGATAAATGAGAGCATGAATAGCTTGATTAAATCCTTGCTCAATTTGTGCAGTAAATTTGTCTTCAGGACTTCCTTCAGTGTCACCACGTGCTACATAATACTCCTCCAAAATCTTTTCTATAGTGGGTTTAGCTGGCAGGTCCAATAACTATTATAATAATATATAATATACACCATTTCACAATTAAAAATTTCATACGCGACATTTACCATTCATACATGATAACTACAGGTGGCGCTGGGGGGGGTGGTCGGCCAATAAAATACTCGGATTCCGAAGGGGTGCCTCCC
>JAQFYC010004842.1:0-15918 GCA_034694165.1 Tomocerus mixtus | reverse complement strand
GACCGTAGGTCCCGGGAAGCGGGAAGGTTTTTGATTTTTCCGGTCCCGGGCAGCTTGGAAGAAATCGCATGCGCGGTTTTTTAAGAACCATATAAGTGCTTTCTCAACCATTTAATAAAACCCATATTGGTCAGTATAAATCAGTTCCGAAGCCAAGATGCAGTAGATGCAACAACAACATACGAAAACTGCCAATGCTTTGTACTATTAACAAGTGTCCCGACGACCGGATATGACATCATACACCACGAGACACCGCGGGCGCCCCCATTTCCCCTTTTTGAAAAACAAACAATGAAATTTGACTGTTTTTATTTAGGATATGTTATTTAAATGCGAGAAAAGACAAATTCCTTGAAAATACAAATTCGCGGTGTGGTTGATTTCGCAGTGTATTTTGTAATGTCACATTCCCAGACGACCTCGAAAAGGGATGATTTTCTGATACACATTTACCACATGGAAGATAATATAAATATGCATTAGATACATAAAATTGGCCAATTTCATTTTCAATTGATGACCATATTTTAATTGATATTTATTAAACTTTATTAATAATGATATAATTCAGATACTAAAGAAAACATATATTTTTATTCATTACTGTCGAAATATTTACAAATCGATATGTACAAGCACCTAATACTAATAGGAGAAGTGGTTATAAATAGATGTATACTTAGCGAGGTATTAGAATAGAACTAGTATGTGAGCATGGGGAATGCATAACATTACAGAAAAACTGCAGAATGCAAACGGAATATTTCTAAAAATGTGGTAATTATTGTTACCCACTTCTTTGGAAAAGTTCATCAAAAACTAATGGCTTGTGTGTTGAAAGTTGGTCACCCGGCTACACCAAACTTTTCTGCAATACCAGCACTTCTTGCGTAACCAAAATAGCGTCTGAGTACATCCTGTGTACTTGGAATTTTTTCATGCACATCTGGTATAACCTTCATAAACTTTTCACTGAACTTGTAAATATTTTTCTCGTTTAAAAGTGACATTTTCAACGTATCGCTGAAGTTAAAAATGGCGGATTTCAAATCCTTGCCATATTGCTCAGTAAACAACGAAAGGAAACTATTATTCTCACTCTCTTTGTCAAAAGCTTTGAAATAGTCATCTTCCGTTGCAAGTGACATGTCAAATCCTGCCTCAACGGCTGCTTGAACAATATCTTTAGAGTACGTTGGACAAGAGTGCAATAAATTGTACATCCCTGTCGATGCATTTTTATTGAATACAAGTTCCATAGTTAATTTAGAAGCAATATCGACAGGAAGACAATTTAATCCACCTTTGATATCCGGGAATATTCCCATACGACTCGAAATTAGAGCAAGATTCATTAATAAATTAGTTTCTACCGTAAAGTGTCCACTTTGGCTATTACCTACAATTACAGGGTATCTAATCCCTGTACAAGGTATCCCTCTATTAACGGCTTCCCTCAAAAGTTTTTCGCCCACAAATTTAGTAAGGAAATAACCTTCTGTAATACCATCCCCATAATTTTCGGGTTCGGGGAACTCGTCAGAGGCAAATCCGTCGCTTGTCAGTCTATTAATAGCAGGGTAACTTGAAGCATAGACCATTTGCTTAGTTTTACTATTGGAACAGAATCTTAGAACGTTTATCGTCCCCAAAACATTGACGGAACGGATATCAACGTTAGATTTCGTTACTTGATAATTTTCCACATGGTTAACCTTAGCTGCAAAATGGAACACACAATGGATATTCTCAGAAAGTGTTTTGTATTCAGATATTGAGAGTCCTAAACGCTCTTCTGCTATATTTCCTACAACAAATTTAATCTTGTTTATATTTACTGAGTCCGTCAATTGGAATTTCTTCAAAGTGGCCCTAAGCTTTTTGGAAATGTGGTCAATATTTTTGCCCCTAATTAAACAGTATACGTTTTCTAAATGAGGACTCTCCAAAAGATCCTTTAAGATATAAGAGCCGATCTGCCCTGTCGAGCCTGTTAACAAAACATTTGTAATTTCAGGTTCAATGTTCCCTAAACTTTGAATATCCCGTGGTAATATCGAATCTTCTTTCACAAGTTTCTCCATTTTAGTTTTAGAAGCCGAAGTCGAAAGTTCACTTTTATCTGCAGGGACATTTGTAATTTCAATATTCATTGTAGCCTCTGCTAAATATTTGCTAAGCTCGTAAACTGTAGGATAATCCAATAAGGATGTAGCGTTCAGAATAATACGTTTGCCTACCATGAGTTGCAATTTGTTTTTCAATTCAACCGCCATTAAGGAGTCTAGACCTAACTCGGAGAATTGTTGGTGCTCATCAATTACTTCGCTTTCAGATAATTTAAGTGTCTTTCGAATTATAGCTTCTAATCGGGATTTGAAAAAATTAATTCTTTGCTCAAGTGACAAATTGCAGATTTCTGATATAAATTTTTCAGATTGAGCTGCAGACTGGATTTGATTCTCCCCTTCATTTTCATCCTCAAGAAGGTTCACAATTCCAGAATTAAAAACATTAGAGCCTTTGAATACACCAACGTCTATTTGGATTACCGCAAGTTGGGACAAATTAGGGCGTGTCATCATAAACTTAAGAGCAGCAATTCCCTGGGTGGGGGTAAACGGTTTCACACCAAAAGCGCCCTCATTTCCATAAATTGAGTTTGTAGCAGCCCCGATCTCAGACCAGGCACCCCAGTTAATAGTTTGGGCAGGGAGCCCTATGGAATGACGATAATTTGCTAAAGAGTCTAAGAACATATTAGCAGCGGCATGATTGCTTTGTCCAATGGGACACAACATTGCAGCCATAGAGGAAAAGAGGACAAAATGCTCCAGATTTAGATCCTTTGTTAAACTGTGCAAATTCCAGCCTCCATTCACTTTTGCATTGAAAACGGCTTGATATTTTCCCCAAGATTGATTAGCGTAAACAGCATCTAAAAGGGTCCCAGCTGAATGAATAACTCCCTTAAGGGGCGGAAGTCTCGATTCGGGTCCTGAGATTGAACTAAATAATTTCTGACACTCTTCCATTTTTCCTACATCAACTTGCATGACCAAAGATGTGCATCCTTTGCTTTTGAGAATATTCAAAGCCTGCAACGTTTTCTCATTTGGTTTCGATCTGCCTACAAGAACGATATATCTAGCCCCGGAGTCTACCATCCATTTAGCCACTTCAAGCCCAATACCCCCAAGTCCCCCTGTTATTAAATAAGTACTATTCCCATTAAAGATTAGGTCATTTTTAAACTGAGCTCCATTGATTTCCTTTACTTCTGGCATGGCTACAACTACTTTCCCAATATGTTCTGCTTTCACCATGTAATTCAGGGCATCCCTAAAATAGGCAATCTCAAATCGAGAATAAGGCAGCGGTGAAATAATTTCTTTCTTTATAGCATGTTCTAATATGTCCATTAAATGGAATACCCACTCCCCATCTAATGGTTCCATATCCACAATAGAGTATTTTACGTCAGGCCGGATCTTTGTCACTTCCTCTGGTTGCCAAATATTAACTTTTGCCATTTCTACAAATCGAGCTCCCTGGGAAGAAATATTTAGAGAAGTCTCAATAAATCCTTGTCCTGTTAAAGAATTCAGAACAACATCTACTCCTTTCCCACCTGTTAGTCTTTCTATTTCTTTGCCAAAATTCAGATCTCTGGAATTGAAAACATTTTCAACGCCAACGGATTTCAAATAACTTCTCTTCCGGGGACTTCCCGCCGTTGCAATAATTTTTGCTCCGATGTGTTTTGCAATTTGAATGGCAAGGAGACCAACCCCACCTGATGCTACGTGGATTAATACAGTTTCCCCTTTTTGTAATTTAGCCACATCTACTAAACAATGCCATGCGGTGAAAAATACAAAGGGTAATGTAGATGCTTCGGCAAATGAATATTGTTTCGGTTTGGGAATTAACATATTTGCCGGGACTACAACATGACTGGCAGCACAACTAGCTTTATAAAATCCGAAAACTTCATCCCCCACCTTAAATTTGGAAACACTCGAACCCACCTTTGAAATAATTCCCGAAAACTCTGTGCCAACCGCATTGAAAGTACTTTTAAAAGCATCCGGTTTCATTATCATGTAAACGTCCCTGAAATTCAGAGCAGTTGCTTTTAAAAGTACTTCCGCTTGCCCAGGGCCCAACGTTACGTCACTAAACACTTTGAAAGTTACATCGTCAATCTTTTTGGATTTTGGGATATCAATTTTGTAGCGTCCTTGGGGTAATGTCAGAGGCGCCGTTGACTTTGGGAGGTTTACAAGACGATTTGTCAGTCGTACTTTATTTCTAAAAGCAACGGAGCTTTCCTCTTTTGATAAAATCTCGTAAAATATTTCTTGTCCTTCGGCAAACTCGTCGATATTATCTGGATCCAAGTCAATTAATTTTAATTGAATTGAAAGAACTTCATTTGCCAAACTTTTAACCATTCCCACAACTGGGGCCATTGAGGGGTGCACATTTCCTTGACCGGAAACAAATTGTACACCACGAGTTACTACACAGATTTGAATTTCGGATTTAATACTCCCGGCTAAATATTTACAGAGATTTAGGGTTTGTTTGTAAATTTCATCAGAGAGGCCTTGCCCATTGAGAGGGTACAGATAAATAACTCCAATTATATTGTATTCCTTATTTAAGTCGTTCAACCGTTTTGTCATTTGATCTACATTTCCAAGATTAACAGTAATTTCAGAGTCTTCCGGATCCGAATCTTTCTTATTTTCAATCCTTTTAATCCTAATTATTTTCTCCTGACAAAAGGTTAATTTTTGAATAAGACCTTGATGTACATTTCCCTCATCGCAAAATAATACTCTGACCGATTGTTTGCCGATTTCTGTTCCCATTGTATTATTGATCGTATTTAAGGGTATCACATCTTGTGAGTCGGCCCTTGTAATAAGAACAGATGTACTTTCTTCAGGAATTGACAAAACAGTTGACACCGAAAAGTTATTTTCCAAAAATACTTTATCCCAAACACTTTTTGGCGCAGTTGGGTGAGATTTCCTCAAATCGTAATCACTAAACTTCCAATATCCATCAAGGGTCCCAAAAAAACAGTCAACTCTCCTATTTGGCTTGAGCATCTCCTGCATTAAAAGAAATCCATTTGGAGCCAAGAGTCTCCTTACATTCTGAATAGAATTCCGTAGATTACTCGTGGCATGAATCACATTAGCAGCAACGACAATGTCATAATGACTTGGACAGAACCCTTGTGTCGCCGGATCTTTCTCGATATCTAAAACCCGGAAATCAATTCCCGAGATGGATGAAAATTCTTTAGACGCCCCGTCGAGGAAATACGGAGAAATATCAGTAAAAGTATAACGAAATTGTATTCCAGCATTCTGCAGGGTTTTTAGGATTTCTTTCGAAGTGGAGCCACTTCCTGCACCTATTTCAATAATTCTAATAATTGAACCTTCTTGTTCTTTTCCAGGTTTCAACGCGTCTAATGCAACATCTAAGAATTTCGCCATTCTCATATTTGAAAGACGAACTTCGGTACTTTTAGTATATAATTCTAAGGGATCCAGACCTTTTGTACCAAACAATGCTGAAACTGCCGTTTCCTTTCCCTGCATGACGTTCATCAAGATTTTACTACATTCAACAGCTATATCGGTAATATCGTGCTTTCCATCAGGAAACTTTGAATGAATTTTTTCTAGTAATTGGCTCTGCTTGCTAATAATCTCCTCCATTGTAGGGAACTCTTTAATTATTTTCCATCGGTAATTAGATTCCTCATCGCCATCTGTTTTAATTTTTACTGAATATCCATCCTGATTTATAATCTCTAAAATCCTCCCAACAAAACTGGAGTGGGAGTAAGAAAATAACAAATTCTGAATAACAGAGTCAACGTCAAATATCTCTGCATTCTTAGGATTCCACCCCGTTTGGATAAAACCGGCAATAATACTCAAACCTATTAACTCATCTTCAAGAATTTCTATTTCTGGGTGTAGATCTTCCATATGTTTCTCCATACTGAAATGTACTGGCTCTAAAAATGTGTCAATATCTTGTATTTTTTCTAAAATTGCTCTAGATTGAAGCGGACCATCTTTGATTTTCCATATTTCCTGATATAATCCTGGAAGACGGTTTTTCTGGGCACTAATTACATTCAGAAATGCACTAGCATTAGTTTTCAGAAGTCTGACCCCTTCCATAACGGCGAGAAAATCTCCAGAGCCGCTATACAAAGCAATAGTTGCAATAGTTTTCCCCTGCTCCCATTTAACATGTACGTAAAACTGTTCTGCAGATTTTAAAGGGGATTCCCGACTTAGCATTGAGAATCTGTCTATTCCAACGGGCAAGTACAAAGATGTGTTTTGCTTTCCAAGACTTAGCCCAAATGTTTGAAGCATGGAGTCCAAAACGATAGGATGGTAAACATAATCATTCAAACTTCCAGCAAGAGTAGGCAATGGGATTTTAGACACAGTTTCATTTTCTCCAATCCAAACTGTCGCTACCCCTTGGAATGTTATCCCGAAATGGATTCCAATTTCAGTAGCCAGTTTGTAATATTCTTCCGAGTGCATTTCCTTTGGACAGCGGGTTATCACTTTGCTCATATCCTCTCGAATATTATTTTGGACATTTTCCATTTCAGAAGAGTCCACATCTCTCAAGGAAACAATTGCACTTGAATATTGCCCCCAGCCCTTTTCATCGTTATAACCGTTCAGATTTTGGTAGATGAAAATTTTAACTACGTATTTTTCCAAAGCGTTTTCAACTGGGGAGGCAACAATTTGAATTTTATATTTTTTCTCCTCCTCCAACTCAAGGGGGCAGTCAATAGCTAAATTTTCAACCATCAAAATCTGATTGTTATTTTTCCCACCCGAGAAGAAAATATCCTTCCCAGCGGCAATAATTGTTTCCAAATGGGCTGCAGCGGGAAGAACAGCTAAATTTGCTACCTGGTGATCCAGTAAATACTGGACATCTTCCATATTCCAAGTGTGTTCGTAGATAATATCTTTAAGACCCGCAATCGCGACCCTCCTACCTAGAAGGGGGTGAAGGGGTTTGCAGAGATATTCTTTCGTGATCTCGGTCCAGTATTTTTGTCTTTGGAATGGATATGATGGTAATTCGACTTTTTTTCTCAAGAATGATTTATCAAGGGATTCCCATTTGATATCTAAGCCATTCAGGTACAAGGTTCCCAAACTTTGGAAAAATGTTTCCCAATCCGAAGCCTGTCTCCTGAGTGAAGGGAGCCACAAACTATTTTCACTATTTGAAATACTCTTCATACCTAAAGCTAACAGAACTGGGTGGGATCCGATTTCAATGAAAATAGTGCAATCCGTCTCAGATAAAGATTTCATTGCAGTTGAGAAATTTACGGCTTCTCTAGCATGGCGAGTCCAATAAGAGCTACCCATTTCTCCAGGCAATACAAATTGTCCAGTTGTCCCAGAAATATAGTGAGACTGAGGAGATTTGTAAGAAATTGTGGAGGCAAATTCCCCAAATTCTTTCATTGCACTTTCCATTGCACGGGAGTGAAAAGCATGGGACGCTGCTAATAAAGTTGACTTTTTACCTTTCTTTGTACAAAACTCGGAAAACTGGACAATTGCTTCTCTATCGCCTGCAACGACTACATCAACTGGTGAATTAACAACAGCGATATCCAACCAATACTGAGAATTCGTTTTTATAAATTCTTCAATTAATTCGATAACCTCAATATTAGAACAATGAACTGCTAACATTCCTCCTGGAGGTAACTTTTCAATAAGGCTGCTTCTTTTTGAAAGTAAATATATGGCGTCCTCTACAGAAAATATTTTTGCAGCAGTTGCTGCAGCGAACTCCCCAACACTATGCCCCAATACGAAGTCAGGTTTGATTCCTAGACTTTCCCATAATTGCAAAAGTGAATATTCCACAGTAAAAATTGACAACTGGCTGTAAAGTGTTTGATTTAACAAATTGCATTTAGACTCATTCCAAAGCGCTTCTCCTAAAGAAATTCCAAGATTATTCTCGATTATCCCAGCGCATTTATTAAATGCGTTTCGGAAAATTAAATTGGAAGCGTACAAATCTTTTGCCATTCCAAAATACTGAGACCCTTGACCGGTAAATAGAAAACCAATCTTAGGCTTCGCATTTTTTATAAGGGGCTGTATTGGCCAAATATCTGCATTTGTTGCCAAAATGGACTTAATTTCCTCTGCATTCCTTCCAATAACAAATTGTCTATTTTTCAGGTGACCTTTACCAGTGTTTGCTGTGAAAGTCACATCAGCAAGATTCAAATCAGGATTAGTTTCAAAATATTCAATGTACTTATCAGATAAATCTTTCAAAGCATTATCGGATTTTGCAGAAAATGTTAAAATGTGGTGAGATCTTTCAGAATCGAGGAGCTGGAGTTTATTAGAATTAAAATAGGACTCGTTAGGAGGTTCTTCTAAAATTGCATGAACATTTGTCCCACTGATTCCAAAAGAGCTCACTCCGGCAATTCTAAGCCTTTCTGCTTTCCTTGGCCACGGTGTGGCTTTTACGGGAATTGTTGCTGGAATTGCGTCAAGATTAATATTTGGATTGATCTTATTAAAATTTCTGTGTGGGGGAATGATTTCGTGTTTCATTGATAAAAGAATTTTTATAATTCCAGCAAGACCCGCTGCGGATTCAGTGTGGCCCGTGTTTGTTTTAACAGAACCGACAATTAGAGGATTCTCCCTCTCTCCATCAGAATAAACTGCAGACAGGGCAGAAAACTCAATTGGGTCTCCAACTGGAGTTCCAGTTCCGTGGGCTTCTACATAATCTATATCTCTTGGCCTGACTCCAGAATTCTTAATTGCTTCTCTGACAGCAATTTCTTGGCAGTGTTTGGAAGGTGTGCCAAAACTGGACGTAGTACCTTCTTGGCTCATTCCACACCCCCTGACGACACCCATGACCCTGTCCCCACTTTTGATGGCGTCAGCTAGCCTTTTTACAACAATAACAGCAATTCCTTCTGCCCTTCCAAAGCCGTCAGCCGATTCATCAAAAGTCTTACACTGGCCATCTTTGGCCAAGATTGGCACTTCTGATAAAGTAATCTGACTGATGATAACATTGGCTCCGAGAACTAAAGCCAAAGGTGTCTCTCCCCGTCTCAAACTCTCGCAGGCTAAATGGAGTGCCCCAAGAGAGGATGAGCACCCCGACTCGGTAGCCACATTTGGCCCGTTTAACCCAAGAAAATAAGATACCCGCGCTGACGTGGCAGAAAATGCATTTCCAAGGACGATGTGGTTGAAATTTGTGCTTGTAGTATTTTCAACAAGAAGATGTTCATAGTCATGCGTCCAAACTCCAGAAAATACTCCAGTTGTACTGCCCTTTAGAGATAATGGATTTATTGCCGCATTTTCCAAAGCCTCCCATGCCACCTCTACCAGGAGTCTCTGTTGGGGATCCATGAATGCAGCCTCACGAGGACTCACTCCAAAAAACTTGGCGTCGAATTCGTCAATTGGACATTTCAAAAATCCTGCTCTTGATTCCAGGTATTTTGGATTGTCTCTTTCGTCTTCCAGAATTCGCTCTTGTGGACAGGGGACTATCCCGTGGCCTGAAGTAATCAATAAGTTCCAGAACTCGTCGCTATTGTTAGCTCCAGGGAATCTGCAACTGTGCCCCACAATAGCAATTGCATCTTTGTAGTGATCTTTCTTCATGTTGAGGTGAAGAGGTTCATCAGCTTTATTAATTTGATCCGAGTTCGCGTCGAAATGGGAAATAGATCTAATGTCAACGGGTAACTCATTTAAAAACGAAGTCCACACTTTTTTCATCGCCTACACATATTTATTTATCATTAAATTGAGTTAGATTCCCCATGAAGATTTCAATTAAAATTGTTGAATTGCTAATCACGAGAAATAAATGAAAAATATATCCTACCAATAAATTCCTATTCAGCGCAGCATCTCTTTTGCTACTCAGGAAATCAATATTCTTAAAAGTGAAAATCTTCACTTCGTCCAATGATCTGAATAAAATGAAGAATAGATGTAAGGCATGGAGGACCAATCGAATTCCGTCTCAAAATCGCAATGATAAACGTATGTTAAAGTTTCTAGTTAATTAGCAGTTTGCGCTTACATATTTTCGGGGAAACTCAAATCATTAAAGTTGTAAATTGGAGGCAGCACACCAACGTCCGCATTTACAGATTTATAGTAAGTGTTCAAAAGTATTTCCACTGAAAATAGTAATATACAAATTAGTTGCATAAAGTTTCCATAAAAGATTCGAAGGAAAGTATTGTGCATATTTTCTGTATTTTTTTACTATTGCAAAATTTTCCAGATTGCATTAATTTCTTCAACGACAAGTAGGTATCAGTTGATGGCTTGATAACTAAAACTCCTGAATCAAAGTATATTCCCTGAGGTCCCTCGAAATGATAAGCAGAAAAGCTCCTTTTCAAATCAAAGAGTTCGTCACAATTTTTGAGAACCTAAGTAGGATACAAAATATTTTAATTAAATTTTTAAATTGTCTGATAAACGAAATTCTTGCCAATCGATTAAAAATTACTCCTAAAAATAAGAGGATTAAAAGGAACTATTACCATTGCCCTGCAGTCAACGATAATGCATTTTCCATACATTCCCAAAGTCCAGGCTAAGATCTTCAGATGGTCAGTTTGTGGCATTCCATTCTTGCCCATTCCAAAGTCAATGGGAATTACAACATCAAAAAATCTGGACAGTTTCTCTCTTCATTTACAAATAAAAAAATTAATTAAATACATAATTAATTAGAAATGCTAGTTTACATATATTCGAAATTCAATACTATTAGGGTATACATATTTTGCATCATCAATATTTTTCAATTGCCAATACTTTTCTAAAGCGCTTTTATAAATCTGGCTGATAATATTGTTCACGCTGCAAAAGTTCCAATATTTATTAACAAATATTTTCTCTAAATAGAAGTTTTAGCAAATAAATGCCGTATAATTGCAAGCAAAAGGTACAGAGTTTTGAACATTCATGTATTACAAATTGTAGACGATGGAAATATAGAAAAAGCTTTATTTACCCTAAATGAGATGCAATGTCCATAGAAATGAAGACAATGGTGTCAGCGCTGGTGACAACTCGAGAGAGGGATTTCGCCAAAACGATAGCTTCCAATGCACTCGCTTCGTCCACTGCAGCGGTAGCCCAGGCATTTTTCTTTGCTATGTAAAAATAATTTTAAAAAACGTATCTTAATTGCCCCTCAAATCCGATTTAATAAAATTGGTTGAGATTCCAAATTAAAGAATTAGTATACAGTTAATATATTATACTTACAATTCATTTTATTTGCTGGAGTTTAAAGTGATAAAGATTATGTCGAGAAATTGTTTCTGCAAAAATGTTTTACAACGAATGTAAGTAGGTATATGTATTTTATTTATATATTACACAATAATATTTAAGGAATATGTGAAATAATGTTGATCTTAGTGCACAAGAAAATCGTAAGTATTTGTAATTAGTACTTAGGTACTGTACTTTGTTTGCATATGTATTTATTTTATTTTATAATGCAATGTAATATGTATTGTAGTATTGTTGGTAAACGATTTCTGCAATAAATATACTTATTTCGTACGAAGACAAATTCAACTTTATCAGTGATCACAAAACTGACTTTGTAAAATTAAATGCCTTTATATATGTAGCAAACAAAGCAAAGCAAGAAAAAGCGTCTCCATATGGTGGGCCAAGTTAGAGTCGAAGCGTACGTAATCCGCATCCATGTAGCAAAGATTGGCGTTTAACAGGAAAGTTGTGACGTCCACTGTGCAACATGAATAAATCAAGTTTTTAACCTGACTTATAAGAACATTGCATAAAGGCTGTATTGCATGGTGACGCGACAATTCGCCGCGGCGACAATTCGACGCAAGACAATATTTTAATGTTACTTCCATTTCAAGCAAGTTAATTCTCATTAAAACGTTTTTAAAATGTTCTAACTATGTTTATTAAATAAATAAGTAGGTAAACGTTCCATTGTGTGTGTGTATTAGGTACATATACTCTGCAATTTGCTTGCATAAGCTCCTTATGGCGAATTATCGTGGAATCGTATTGCATGTGTAAATAAAACATCAGTTTTCGGAAGTTTGTGCTATTGGTGCATTTCCTTCACTCTTTCAACTTTTAATGACTGTATAAGTCAGTAATACATTACAGATTTAGCCACATCGACATAATAATACGTGAACGAATTCAAATGGCAAAATTTAGATTTTTCCTCAACCTTGAATTCCGAATTTCTTTGTTAAGTTTTGGTGGATTTAAATTGTGGAAAAAGCTTACTT
This sequence comes from Tomocerus mixtus, assembly GCA_034694165.1. Taxonomy (NCBI): domain Eukaryota; kingdom Metazoa; phylum Arthropoda; class Collembola; order Entomobryomorpha; family Tomoceridae; genus Tomocerus; species Tomocerus mixtus. The sequence goes on along the minus strand of JAQFYC010004842.1, from coordinate 3,509 downwards.
GGAAATTATTTGGTACTGATCCTAAGTATTCTAATGCGTCATGTTATTGTAAACAAGTTATGCAAAAATGCAGTTAAGTACTTATGTAAGGTAGATATATAAGTATTGAAGTGAAAAGTTGACTTTTGTACTTTCTGGTTTTTTATGTAGTTAGTATCTGAGTCTGTTTGCTAACATAATCAGTGTATAATATACATATACTTTAAAACTTTAAGACATAGTACACTACATTATATAATAAAAATTAAACTTCACATGATGTGAAGATAGAGTTGGTTTGGTCCTCTATCCCCATGTGCTTTTGGTCCTCTAAATGTGTGTATTGTGTATGTATTTAAGAGGTGGGTGATGTAGATTGGATGAGGAGGATGGGAAATGATATGTGCTACTAAATGATATAATAAATTTATATGTAGCCCGAATATTACGTTACCACCTCTTTCCCCTAAACAGTTAATATTATTTTAATATTATTTATTTCCTTTTAATAACTCATAGCATAAGCATAGCTTAAATAGTCTATAGGTAGTTTAACATACTTTAGTTCAAGATAGCACAATACAGTATTCGATTGAGGCAGTTCAGTCCAACCGTTCACCAAGGAACAGGTATATCATGAATAATGCATATTACTAGCTAAAGGTAGGAATGTAGGTCTAATTCTAATCACTTGCAGTGATTTACATGTAGTAGCTCGTGTAAGTTTTACGTAACACTTCATTTCTGCGTAATATGTTGTTCTTCATAGAAAACTGTATGTAAACATAATGTACGCAGCTATTCACATTATATAGATAGATACTGTACTGTAATATTAAGAAATATTTTTGGCCAGTAGTACAGTGACGTTGAATTAAATGTTGAGTTTTTGCAGCTGTCAAATTGTCAACGAAAATCTACACAAAATGTGAATATTCAATATTCATATACTTCCTACAAGCAACTACAGTCAAAGATCAAATAAACTATTTCAATAGTGTCCCAAAGTGTCTGTTGTAATCAATTTTACAGTTCTTCATGGCACAAAGTAGTTTTCTGACTAAGTCCCACATTCTTGAAAATTTTTCTGAAACCAACAAATTTTGAATATTTTGAAAAATGTAGATTTTTACAAATTTGGCATTTTAATTACCTTTTTTCGCTCGAAAAATTGTAATTACAGTAAAATATTGCTGTATCTTTAATATTATTTTCTTTCTGTTAATTTTAATTTAGATTTGGACTGGATGCCATTGGGATTTTGGCGATGACAGCTTCCGTGTTGGTCATTTTTACTTTCATGTTGAACTGGTACTTTTGAGTTGTATTAAGCGCGGTGATGATTATAGATAATTGCTCTTTGTGCATTTACCTTCTCGACTTATGTAATTATCTACACATTCAGTTACCATCCACAGAATACCGTATAGGCAGGCTTTGCAGCCTTGCAAATGAGCATCGGTATCTTCTTGCTTATCAAAGCAGTAAAACAGCATATTTGTTACTAACTATAACTAATGGACTAGAATATAGCGTTTGATCTGCGGGCCAGGTGCAACTTTATAGTTTAAATTTCTTGAAGAGAAAACTTAATAAAGATAAAATTTCATGAAATATCTTGCGCAGTATATCTATTATAAAATTTTGTAGATGTTGGCGTATTTTAGGACATTTCTCCTCCAATCACTTTATGTAATAGAATTAATTATTTGATTGCGTACTTAATAAAACAAAGGATTATTTATTTTGAATGAATTATTATCCAAGACAATTAGTATGTGTTTGAGTGTGTGCTTATTACAATTAATTGTTGTGTAGTGGTACTGTATTCGGGCGATGCATTGCACACACAAATATTAACAATTTGTCGTGCGTTAGTAGTGCCATTTGCACCATGCAATATTCGCCAATCAAGAAATTCAATAGTTTCAAACTTTTATCATTAAATCCGCATTATTTGTTCGAATCTTCGAATCTGTCTTTTACACTACTACTGAGGGTCATTCGCTCCCCAATTATTGTACTGATGATTTATTATTCTATATATTTTATAATACCTTTCAGGAAGGATTTAAAATTTAGGTATATAAATTATAGCTTAATTTATTTACTAACAGTTGAATCTAATCGTGTTTTCCATAAAGAATAAAAAGTGTAGAGTGTATAGGAATGTAGATTTAACATGTTCTAATATGGTTACCCTGCGTTCGTATAAAGTGTGTATCAATTGAAAAAATGCTTACATTAATAAAAATTCGCAATTAAAATATGTGTAATGAATTCATTGTTCGCATAAAGGACATGCCCTTGTAACTAGAAAAGCTTAGAAAGTATTGTAACAGTTTTCCCAAGACATATATACGTTAGGCAATCATACATAATTCGTCTTTTGACAAAAATGTTTTTTGTTTTAACTATTTGCTGGAATTTGCCAATTTTTATTAGTTGTTATTTATGACCAATTTCTTCTTCCAATCTACTTTCTCTTTGTGTGATAATCCTTCTATTTTTTGGCAAGGTTACCATTACTTCAGTACACACTATAAAAATATTGTGAGGTAACATAAATAAACTATTAGCCTTATGTGATAAGTTGTATTAAATTGTTTTGGTATTACACGTACTTCATATTATCCTTCTAAAATCTGAAGGATACCAATTCAGCGAGCTATAAAAGTGGTAGAAATATTTTTGGAGGAGTTAGTCCAACTCTGGAAGACTGAGTAAAATTAATTTGCATAATTTTGCAGCTGATTGTGAGACAAAATGGTGGCAAGTAACATTTTCCTCCTTTCGACTCTATTGCTCGTTGCTCTTACAATATTTCAAGCAACATGCAGTGGAAAATACGAATTTGCTGTTGAGGAAGAAGACCAAAATCCAAATTACAACGTTGTCCACAGAAGATTGTACAGAATAAAAAGAGAAAATGTCCGAGAAGGCAATCCCATCCAGGGCGGACAAACTCGAAATAAAAGACATACGGACAGCGGTGAGACGGGTGACAGCCATTCCGTAGAAGTCGATCCCAGATGGGGAGCGGGTTGGTCACAAAAAAGCGTTGGCTCATATTGGGTTCCCGGTCCACCTGAACCGCCTGGATCGTATAACCTATACGATTCAGACACCGGTATTTACTATCCTAAAACATCTAGGCGTCGATTCCTACCTTCCTCTAGGCGTAGATCAATGTATAGACATCGTGGTTAAATGATCGAATTAAGGAGACTCTTCCAGGAGATGCACAAATACATTTCTTTGTATTTGAAATCCAATTTGGAACTTACTGGCTTAAATATAAATTTCATGTATTAACATGTATTCACAATCATTATAAACATTTTTATCATCATTTAATAAAATGAAGGATTATTTGTTTTGATTTACTAATTGTCCAACTCAAAAATTGTGTGGTGCTATTTTTGTATAATATAACATCACGTAAATACAATTAATATAATAATGTAATTTAGGATACTAGGTTAAACTATTGATAATGTTAAATCTGTTATATCTTTAAACTCCTTGTA